>VDFB02364625.1:0-35897 GCA_007258455.2 Sequoia sempervirens | reverse complement strand
CTTTGTGTTCTATACAGCCCTTTCTAGTCAAGTATCTGACATCACTCAAAATTGGGTAATTGATAGTGGTTTCTCCAGACACATCATAGGGTTCAGAGAACACTTGGACTCTATGACTGAAAAGTCTGATGAAGAAGTAACCATCGGGGATGATTCTGCATACCCTGTAAAAGGGGTTGGAACGTGTTCCATCAAGTTGAAATCTGGGGTTTCTCTGCAACTCACTGGAGTCTTATTTGTACTTGGAATAAAGAGAAATCTTATATCCATCTCTGCCCTTGAAGACAATGGTTACAGAGTTACATTTATGGATGGGAAAGTTCTAGTATGGCATAAGAACTCATCTATCAAGAAAGCTCTAACCATAGGCATAAGACAAGGGTACCTTTACAAACTATACACTGAGGTTAAACAAGCCCTTACCCTTGACATTGTTGATACAAATGAAATTTGGCATAGAAGATTAGGACACCTTCATTTTCGTGCCCTATCTTCTATGGAAAAACTTGTTACAGGCTTACCCAAGCTAAAACCATCTCATGAGGGAACTTGTAAAGGTTGTGCCCTAGGAAAGAATACAAAGGGATCCTTTCAAAATAGCCTGAGTAAAACTCTTAATGTGTTAGAACTGTTTCACTCTGATTTATGTGGACCCATGTCTGTACCTTCTAAAGCAAGATTTCTATACTATGTCATATTTGTAGATGACTTCTCTACGAAAACTTGGCTCTATTTCCTTAAGTGTAAAGAGTCAATAGAAATCCTTAAAAGGTTCAAAGAGTTTAAAGCCCTTACTGAAAACTTCTCTGGAAAGAAAATAAAAACCTTAAGGACAGATAATGGGAAAGAATACACCTCTGAGATTTTTAAGGAATTTTGCATGAGTGCTGGAATTAAGAGGGAGTTCACAGTTGCCTACAACCCTCAACAAAATGGGGTTGCTGAAAGAAAAAATAGAACCATTGTAGAAGCTGCTAAGGCAATGCTGCTTGACCAAAACATTGAAACTTCTTTCTGGGTAGAAGCCTCTAGGACTGCTGTCTATATCCAAAATAGATGTCCTCATTCTCATCTTGATAACAAAACTCCTGAAGAATCCTTTACCGACATAAAACCTGACATTAGTCATTTTAGGATTTTTGGCTGTCCTGTCTATATACATGTGCCCAAAGAGAAGAGATTCAAACTAGAACCTTCTGGAAAGAAGGGAGTATTTGTGGGTTATAGTGAAACCTCCAAAGCCTACAGGATATTCATACATGGGCAGAAACAAATTGAATTGAGCAGAGATGTCATCTTTGAAGAAGACATTGCATTCAAGAGGGCAAGAAGTTCTAGTGAGACAGAAACCTATTCCCCTAGAGTACCTGAAATGGAACCTGCTCCTGAGATTCAGAGGGAGCATCCTAATGAAATGCCACATGAACTTCCTTCTACTTCAAATGAGAATACAAATGACAACGGCAGAAAAAGACCACTTTGGGCTAGAAAAATGATCAAAGAAGCAGAGGATCATGCAGCACCCAAAGGAACGTTCAGGGAGAGTAAAAGACCCAAACGTTTCTCTAGCTATGTTGCTCTAATGAACAACATCATAAACTCAAACCTGTCAGTGTTACAGAAGCTTTCCGAACATCAAGCATGGAAGGATGCAATGACAGAGGAATATCAGTCTATTCTAAAGAATGATGTATGGGATATAGTGCCTAGGCCAAAAGAGAAATCTGTTGTCTCTTCCAAATGGCTCTTCAAAATCAAGCATGTTGCTGATGGCAGTATAGAAAAACATAAAGCACGTTTTGTGGCAAGAGGTTTTTCTCAAAAGGAAGGCATTGATTACGAAGAAACATTTGCACCTGTTGCTCGTTACACATCAGTGAGAGCAGTGTTAGCCATTGCAGCAGCTAAAGGCTGGAAGATCCATCAAATGGATGTGAAAACGCCTTCTTGAATGGAACCATTGAAGAGGAAGTCTATTTGGAACAGCCTGAAGGTTTTGTGATACATAAACGGACTCACATGTATGCAGACTGAAGAAAACTCTCTATGGACTTAAACAGGCTCCCAGGGTCTAGTATGAAAGAATTGACAGCTATCTCTTGGGATTAGGATTTTCCAAGAATGAGGTTGACTCCAATCTCTACTTCAAGGTAATCAAAGGTGATATGCTAATAATTATTTTATATGTTGATGACCTGCTGATAACAGGAGAAGATCACCTAATTGCTCAAGGGAAGCAGGATCTAATTTCTGAATTTGTCATGAAAGACTTGGGCATTCTACACTACTTCCTAGGTTTAGAAGTATGGTAGAAATCAGAGGGCATTATACTAAACCAAGGGAAGTATACTATTGATATTCTGAAAAGATTTGGAATGTTGGACTGTAGACCGATGTCTACACCTATGGAAACCAACCTTCACAAATTGAAAGAAGCAGTAGTAGAATCCAAGTGTGCAGATCCAACCCTTTACAGACATGATGATTGGATCCTTGATGTATCTGGTTAACACTGACTGATATTTGCTATGCAAAGGAATGTTCTCACTACCATGTGTGAGCCAAAGGAAATTCACTTAATGGCTGTGAAACATATTTTGAGATATCTTCAAGGCACTATTGGATATGGTCTTCTTTACAAGAATGATCAACTAGATCTACATGGGTACTCTGATTCAGATTGGGCTAGAAGTGTAACCGGTCGAAAAAGCACATCAAGATGTTGCTTCAGTTTAGGATCGGCTATGATCTCTTGGATTTGCAGAAAACAATCTTTAGTTGCACAGAGCTCAACAGAAGCCGAATATATTGCAGCCTCAATGGGAGCAAGAGAAGCAGTTTGGCTTCGTAAATTGCTTGTGAGACTCTTTGGTGAGCCCTTGAATCCTACAATTATTCATTGTGATAATCAGAGTTGTATCAAACTCTCTGGAAATCCTGTCTTTCATGATAGATCTAAGCATATTGAGATCCCCTATCATTATGTAAGAGATATGGTGGAAAGGGAAGTGATTCAGTTGGAGTATATTAGTACAAATAATCAAACTGCAGACATTCTCACCAAGCCTCTCTCTCGAATCAAGGTAGAGCACTTCAAGAAGAAACTTGGTATGGTTGAAATGCAATTTGTTATTTATGTTTGAAATACAAATTGTTTATAAATTGTACTAATATATAAAGATGTTTAATGTGTAAACTCTTTTGTCATGTGTGTGACTCCATGACTTTATGGGCCTACTCCCCTGTGTACATTATTGAAAGGTGACGATCTTTCTAATAATGAGCACTTGTATTTGACATTGTAAAGTGACGACTCTACAATGATAAACTATCATGATAGATATCATGTGACTTGATATCTGTGGACATGTCATGATAGTATCTCTTGGACACTTTGATTGATATCATGGGACTTGATATCATTTGTAGATCATTGTGATCTTTAAGAGATAATCATGGTGGATATTTATATCCGTGGATATGCCATGAATTATGGTAGACATCATGTGACTTGATGTCAGTGCACATACCATAATAAAGATATGTTATGAAGAATGTCATGTGACTTGACAATATTGAGAAATCATACCATGTCTTAGATATCACGTGTTAAGGTGATATCTCTACTTATTTGATTTGAAATATCTTCCCTGGCTAAGAGGGAGTGTTAATGAATGATAGCTTCGGTCAGATATGAATGACGATTGCTGTAAGCATCATCGTCATTCATACTTGATCAAAGTTTATCATTTATATTGAAATATTTCTGGAAAAACATTTATTCAAATTTATGAGCATACATATAAAATTCGAATTATATATATGATGTTATATTCTGCATTTCATTAACCGGAATTTACTTACTCATCTGCCACCTTGTAGAAGGGTATATATGAGTTATACTAAACAATGATAAACGACTTTATCATAAGCCGTGCCCTAAGGGACACGTCCCATGAGTGGACATGTCTCCACTTGTGGAGACAGGTCCTCTCATGAGACGTGCCTCTTAGGGGTGGGTCTCCTCTCTTATTTATGGCGGATCCTTCTTTGATATGCAAACATAGAAATCGAATAATGTTCTGCAATCAGCACATTCAAAATAAGAAATTCAAATCTGGAAATTGAAAATCTGAACATAGAAGTTTGAATAGTATTCTTACACTTAGAATTTTCATAAGTCCCTTAGTCTCCCAATTTGATTGAAGATTTGTTTACATTTACAATGATCTATCTACCATCCAAAAGAAGGATACACGGTTGACAACTGTAGACAATGTGCATCACTGTATAGCTTGCATAGGTGCCCATGATGCACAAGACAACACTTATGATAAATGCATTAAAACTGGCTCTGACTAGTCTCCATACCTAGAACATGCTACGGACATTGGAATTATCTGGTCAAAATCTGATAACTCTGAGAATACCAACTTTTCTGTTTGTGAATGAAATCTTGGATAAAACTGCATGGTATATTTTTCAACTTTTCTGTTGGTCCTTTATTCTTGCCATGGCTTGTAATATTCTGCTGGTTTTGGATATCTGCTTGGGTGGAAATTTACAATGATGAAGTAATTTCTTCCCTACTTACATTTTAGTACTTATTAATCAACTTCTTTTTCTTTGTTTCATAGCTTCTTTCTACTCGTTAATACAATATCATGACATCTACCTATGTTGCATGGTCCATTCAGTTTCAGTTTCTGATTTCAAACAAAATGTCTTGGGTATATTCCAGTTAGATCTACTCGGTAATGAGTCTCATGGTCTGTAGGTTTTCAAGAAGTATTCATACCTAATGTATAGCCTGCAGTGCTGTGAGACACTTTTTGTTTCTAAATCTATTTATGAGGCATTTTTCCTAAGTTACAAGTTTAGAACTGAAATTTTGTTCTGCAGCAGCAGTAATATGCTATTTACAATATTTGAAATCTCTGTAATCCATATTTAAACAACTTGGACTGTAAAAAATTCTACAGGCTAAAATTTTGATGTGCACCTGGGACTCGGCAGAAACTTAGGGAGAACTTTACATATTAAAAAATACATGAAGTCATAACATAAATAACATGCAAAATATTGTTAAACAGTACAATAAAAGAATTTAATTCTTGCATAGCTAGAAAAATTGTTAAAAATCATTCAAATTCAAAGCAATGGAAATGTCATACCCCCTTTCTAGAACTAAAGAATTAATAATATTTTTAAGTGGGCCCAATTACTTTTGGCCACTTAAATATTATGTAGATCATATGTAATGCTTTAAAAGTGCTTTTTACACTTATTCAAAAAGTTATTCAAAAAGGGACTTTTGGATGTAATTAAAAGTAGTTTTAAATACTTGGAGGGAAAAACAAATTACAATAAAAACAAAATAAAATGGAGGGCCCCCGAAAAAGACAACTATAAAAAGAGAGGTTAAGGCACAAACAAATCATCTGATTTTATCATTTCGTTATTCCTTCTTTTTGGAGATTGAAGCATTCAAGGATAAAAACCCCTTGGTGTTGGAGATCTGGAGGATGAAAACCCTCATGGCTTTCCACAGTTGGATTTAACGATGAAAACCCTTATCTTCATTTGAGGTGATTCTATTCAAGGATTGTACTTGGGCTTATAGATTGAAGTCATTTGTAGTTTGCCACAGTGTTGCTACAGTCATTTTCAGTTTGCTATAGTATTGCTACAGTGGAATCAACATTTTTGGACCAAGTTTCAAAGATTGGTGAAAGTTTTTGAAGATCTTGAGATTTATAGTTGCGTTGCAATTGTGTGGAAAGGTCAACATTTCTGGAGCTTATTGAAGATCTTAAGATTTGTGTTGGAGATTCAAAAATTTCTATATTATTAGTTTGGTTGTGACTTTTTAGCTATAGTTGGGGTTTGAAAACATTTCCAGATTAATAAAGAATTTTGCAGATCTCTGTTTATTGTTATTTTCTGTTGCAACAGCAAATCATATCATTTTGGATGAGGGTTTATGAGATTCTTTTGAGTTAGCTGCACCATATGTTGTGGAAATTACATGTCATAAGCTGCTGCACCATGAAAGGGACAAATCACAGCATCTAGGAATTGAGAGTTCAGGCTTCCTAAGCCTAAAGTTATTGGAACACAGCCTTTGAGACTAGTCACAGAACTCAAAACTCTGGATTGCACCCTCCTTTCTGAACCCTAGCCACTGTGCAGTGACATCCTAGCATTGGAGGTTTTGGATTTGTACAATCTATTACTATTTAGCTGCAATTTCTGGGCACAGCCCCTGTTTACATCAGCTTCTCTACATGCCAGGCATAAGGGAGGTTGGTTGCAGCATTTACACCCTAGATTGTAGCATCGACATTGGATCACAGCACTTGTTTGTAGCAGCTGTGGGTTCTAGCCACAGCATTGGTGAAGCTATCCCTTGGTCACTTACAGCACTGACCGTACAGCTGTATGGTAACATTTTATTGTTTGATGATTGACATTCTGGAAATTTAGGAAGTTGCTGAATTGTTCTCATCACTGGAAATTTCAGTTTACTGATGTACTGTGCTGGTAAATTTTAACAATATAATATTGATCAGTGTTGAAGTAGGTTTACGATTGCATCAATATTGCTGTTTTGCTGTATAAGGTAATAATTATTCTGACTTTATTTACCATGGTTTAGATCTGAGCATGAAATTAGTCCCTAGTGTTACGCTGTTCTATAATATCAACTATGGATCAGCTGTCATAATTATTCAGAACTGCTGTTGTAGTCAATTAATTTGTACTTGAGGGTCTCGAAATATCCATTGTGGGATACTGTGTTTGCTGTTTGGGAATTGCATTAACAAGGGTATGCAATTATCATACATTGCTGACCAGCGTTAATTTCAGTTAACATTTCGGCATCTACAATTGAGCATTTGGTATTTGTTCATCATTTCAGCTTGCACATCGTTTGAATATCACCTATTTCCTAAGATCTTGAATTGGGGGCATTACAGGAAAGATATTTGAAGAAACGGAATTAAAAAAATTGTAGAAAAAATCATTCTGCTAGCTGGAGAGTGTTTGGAGAGTACTTGACGAAAACTCAGCGGGGTACTTGCCAAAAACTTGGCAGCTGAGTTTTTGTTGAGTAACTTGCCAAGCACTTTTGGCCCATGAGTACTTGCAATTAACTCGGAGTGTTTTAAAACTATGCTACAAACAATGATCAAATTTCTAGAGACAGGAGGAAATAGTTATATCATGATTTTTGCTTCCTTTGCAGGTATGAAACAAATGGTGTAAGAAGTCTTTTCATTTTCTTGGTAGTAATGAACCTCTATGTTTGCTTGTTCCTTGACAGATACTGTAACAAATCATCATCATGCTATTATTCTGCATGATTAAATATGTCTCTTCAGGGAAAGATAACATATGAACAGTATCTTTAATGTTTAGCTTTTTACCTACAATGACAGCACAGTCACACTTATTGATAATGCTTTCAAAAGTTACAGTAAATTTATAAAGTCAGGAGTGATGGAAAGATTGTCTAACATTTTTCTTGTGTTAGTGAGTCCTGTATGTTCCAACAGAGACCAACTTTTAAACACACCACAGGTTGGAATTATTCTCTTACAGATGGTTTCTGTGATTGTCAGTGGCTTCTCCCAAGTGAGGGAGGTTACTTGGAGGCAGAGGGCATAGAGAGGACTAGCAACTTCAGACAGGAAAATATTGTTGGTGAGGTTGATCTCTTAAGTTCAAGAAAGGCATTTGATCTCAAGCTATCAGGTAAATGTCATTAATGCAGGGCTTCTATCAGGAGGTTAATTTTGGTTAATAGATTTCTCTTATGAATTAGTGTAGAATGCACATAATGACTGCAAATTTATAATCACAAAATTGGCTTCCTCATTGCTGAGTGTTGAGAACATGTCTGATTGAACAGGATTTGGGCCATATGCTGTGGACTACACCTTGAGTGGTCGTCACATGGTAATTGCAGGTCGTAAGGGTCATATTTCAATGATGGAGTGGAAGAATTTTCAACTCACGATGGAACTTCAAGTTAGTTTTTACATGTTTGTTGCATAGATGTAAAATAATTTCATTAAAATGTATAATGTTGACAAACATACAAATATTAGATTTTATATTTGTTTTTTGTAATTAGCCTAAATAAAAGACAATTAATTTTCATTTATTATACTTGCAATAGTTTTGACTGGTTATGGTGGATCTTAATGCTCCTAAAGAACCTGCCAATTTTAATAATGAGAGTGTTATCAAGGAAAAAATTGTTGAAAAGGGAATCTTACTTTTGCATGAGAAGATTTACATCATGATCTCTTTATTTGTTGTTGTTCCAGTCTAAATATAATTTCTTATAGCTGTAAAGATTTGAGGTTATCTTAAACAATTAATTGAAAGCAAATGAATTGAACTTTTTTCTTGATACTCTTTTTGGGTTGCATGTTTAAGATGTTAACATAAGATTTTTGGATAAAATTTTTGTAGGTCAGAGAGACAGTGCATGATGTGAAATTCTTACACAATGAGCTCTTTTTTGCCACTGCTCAAAAGAAGTATGCCATTTATATTTCTATTCGTAGTTGATATTTTTCCTTGGTTCTCGACACTGTTAGTTATTTGAGATTTCAATTTGTGCAAAGGTTGGGTAGAGCTCATATGAATGTTGAAGTGACATGAATTGGTTTATGTGGTGCTACCAGTGTTCATATAAGTATGATTTAAATTTTTTAATCATTTACTTCATAATCAATGCTTATTATGGTTGATATATTTTCTTGTATGTCTCTGAAAAACCTGAGTTAGGTACAATACTGCATTCAGCATCATTTGAGACCTTGCCACACTCAACTACAATTTGATGAACTTGCTATATATTGTCTTTTGTATAACTTCACTATCTAGTTAATTTCAAAACCATGCTTAAATGGGTTGCATAACTATATTTTCAAGACTTTTTTTGTAATGGTAAGACAAACATTTGATTTACCAGTGCTTTTGAATTCAACTGTGTTAGCTTATTTGTATAAATCTTTCAGATCACACGCAGTGATCCTTCATCAGGATAAGGAAAGAGATGTGAATTGGATTGTGGATGTAGATACCTAAATAGGAAGAGGGGAAGGGATATGAGGAGAAGGAATCAAGATCGAGAAGAAAGAAAAAGAGGAGCAAAGGAAAAAAATTAAATATTCAATGTCTGAATACTAAATTGTGAAGAAAACACACACACATGCACTTATACTGAGAGGAGAGGGGCCGGGGGGGGGAGGGGTTGAATCAGTATAAGACCAACTTCTTCAATTTTTAACTTTAGCAATCATAAAGCAATAATCAAAGAATCCACACAAGCAAGATCTAGCAATAGAGAACACAAGATGTACACACAATTTTATGTGGAAACCCTTGTGGGAGAAAACCACGGCAAAATATTGCTTTTATAGGAAACTTCTCACAACTTCATAGGCGCCAACCCACAGGAGACACCAATCAGGTTGCATCCCTGGGGTCCAAGTGATGTCTTGGATATTGCACCCATACCCCCTCATTTTTTCAGCAATTCTGGGGTGTCCTTGGAAAAAGGAGACACCACTTATTTTTAGGATATGTCTCCGACAACGTACACCATGGGTGTATATATATGAACATTTTTTTTCCAATAAAAAAAAATCAAAATTAGAAAAAGCCTAAAAGATTATCTAACTTGCTGTCTTTGTATTTTTATATTAGAAAATACCTTAAGCATGGTAAAGCATTATATGATTATTGTTGATTGAGATGATTGATCTATAAAATCTAGGTGTGAAATAATGGTTACTAGGTGTTGAACCCTATGAAATTGTACTTTACCCAACATGAAGTGGCTTTTCACCCTTGGTTGTACTAATCTATTTGATTTTCAAACATAATATTTCAATACACTATCAAGGGAGGAAAAAAAATGACTTCTTTAGTACTGAAGGTTCACAGTATTTGGCTAGATAAGGATTTACATTTTGACACTAATCTGGCTTCTCTAAACTTGAGGACTTACTGCTTTTGGCTAGATAAGGACTCAAAGACCTTGTCTAATGCATTTTGCAATGTGAATTTTTTACCTTCTCATGATTCACACAATTTTTCTGTTCATTGTAGGAGAAATGGTGCAACTTAATATAAACCTTTTTCTTAAATGTGTAAGGGTTACATGATAAAGACACTTATGAAACATAGTTTTGATGGTGTTATAGTCTAAGGTCTATACATTTCCATTATTGATTTCCTGTACAGTAACAATAAATGTTCATTGAATTGTATTTGAAAATTAAATATTAGTTTTTTATATTATTTTAGTAACCATGCCCCTGCTGTCCCCAATTTTTTTTTTTTTGGTTCCCAAAACTGTGTCCCCTTGCCACCCTTGGCTCTCAGCTGCAAAATTCAATGAAACACTGCTGTGATGACATCCATCAATGTTTCAACTGTTTGGGTGTTGACACCTTTAGCATCTTTTTTCTCATTGTTAGTTTTTATTGCATTAAATCCCCCATGAGATGATGATGCTTAATGGATAGTGTAGCAGCTCAATCCCTCAGGCTGTCTATACAGGGTTCTCAGATTTCCTTTTGGGGGTATGCATATAGTTGCAATAATGTATCGCTTGCCTATCTCATGTGAGAAAAAAAAGTGGTGCTCCCATATAAAAGAGTGATTAATGGGTGCATACATTTGAGGATTCCCATGCATTGAAAATTTTGTGTAGGCACAAAAGTGGATTTGTTTACTGCTCCATATACCTGCAAAATTGAGTCAACTTGGGTTTCTGATTCTTGCTGTTTCCTAGACTAGGATTATATCAATATCTTATTTAAATCCATCATATTTTACATAGTTCGATTTTGTGGGGAGCCCCAATATCCTTGATGTTCCAAGAGAGAACATGGATTACTGTAAGTTATCTTTCCTGAGATACTCTTTTTTTTAATCCTATTAGCTTTATTGTCACTCTTTATGGTATCTGGATTTGTGTTTATTGTTGTTGTGGGTTTCTTTTTTCCTGAGTGCCTGTGCTTGAATTCTTCTTTTCCCAGTTTTGGGCATCTTGAATGACTGGTGATGTTCCTCTCTCTACATTGTGATGTATTGTGTTTGGTAGCTTTGATTTGGTTTGCAAAGTTGAGGTCTGTTCCTTCAAACTTTTAATGGATTTTTAGTTTTCAGCATGTTCCTCATCCATAGTCATATTGCCTATTTTTTCTCTTCTAGTACCATTTAGAAGTTCAAAAGTATTGGATATGGCTTGTTGAGTTGGTTAAGAGGATTGGTCCCTCTTCTTTTAAGCATATTCTTAAATGATTTATGTGTTAAATTTTTGGGCCATGTTGCTGTCTTTGTTGTTGTTGTGATTGTTGATCTTGTTGTTGCATCTTTTGTAAATTGTATGTAGTCTTGTGGAGGTAGCTTCTCTTGTTTTCCATCAATTGCTTTCCTTTTGTTCCATCTTGGTAGATTTTGTTGGGATGTCTTTTATTTTGGGCAAAATCTTGTTAGATGTCTATGCTTACATAATCAATTAGGTGTTCTCACCTGATCCACTCTACCTCCAATATGATTCTGTTTGGAAGGGGTTTGTCTATATATATGCTGACATAGGTTTGGGCATAGTTTGGTAGCCCAGGGTTCATTGTGGTCTCTGAAGCTGTTATATTTTATCTGATGGCTCTTCCACTTCCAGTATATTCTTGGGAGCCAAGGGAGTCTTTCCTGGAATGACACTCCATGTAGATTGAAAATTTGGTTGAAGACAGAGGACCAACATTCATGAAGAGACCTTCTTTCATCAACCATGGCCTCCTTGGGGAAGATTTGTTTTTTCTCACCCTTGGATGAGAAAACAGGCATGAAATACCCCTTGGGCATTAATGTTGGATCCACCAATTCTGTGGGCTTTTAGGTTTCCTATGCCCATACCTTTAGCATTGTGTCCAGGGAAAGCTCCTGTAAAACAACAAATCAGGGTCCATTCTTTAAGAAGCCAGGGTTGATTTTCCATATTTTCCACAGAAAAAATGATTTTTAGGTGGGTCTCCATCATTGGATAGCACCCATTTTCCTTTTTGCATGTGTAGTTTGTTGTGGGCATGATAGCTTCCTTGAAATCCTGGTCTTTGTTAGCATTTTAATTTGTCCTTTTGGGGAAAACACAAAATGGATAACGTGTAAGTTAAAACCTTTCTTCAAATTAGAAGGGGAAGCTTCATTGTAAAATAAAACTAAACTAAAACCCGAGATGCTCAAATCATGGGCAAACCTCACCCTAATCACAACACAAGACTTGGCCAATACACTTGCACAAAAATGAGACATTTAATATCTTTTATGATTTTGAGAAGAAATTAACCTACACAAGAATACACTTTCTAGCTAGATTTGGAAAAACTGGAAATTGTATGCAAACAATAATTGGAAAGAAGATTTATAATATAAGACAAGACAAGATATCACAAACCAAACACTTGAATAATCACAACACAGTTTGTAATCACTGGTAACAGCTGCAAAATCACTATCACAAGATGGTATCACATGCACATTGCATAAATCATAACAATTCCACCATTCAGACTCAAAGAGCTTGAACGATACTTTTGCAGAAACTGTAGCAAAGTTGGCCATTAGTTTGTTTCAATTACAATACCCATATTTATAGTGTTTGGAAGTACTACCTTGCACAATTTTCATGTCTACAAATGTAATTTAAAAAAGAAAAAGTTGCATATGAGTTAAAAAATAATTTTTATACAGTGTTTCCTTAAAATAAGTTTCGTAGGTAGACTTAAAAATAAATTCTTCTTTAAAGTATTAAATATTAAATGTAATATTAATGGTCATCTTAGCTTTATTTAAGTCTTTAGTTAGCTTTAGTTTGTTTTAGGTAACTGTTATTCTATCTTTCAGTTATGTTTAGTTAACTCTTTCAGTTAACTAAATCTTCTCCCTAATTTGTAGGGTTTGTAAAGTCTATAAGAGCAAGGCTCTTCTTCAATAACATCTATCTGATTATTTACTAAATCAACATGGTATCAAAGCAGTTTGACCCTGGTTAGCTGTGTGAAGTTTTTAGAATCGAGGGTTTCTAAAAACACAAATCTTGGGCATCTTCATTTCAATAATTCGTGAGTTTTTAATTCATGTGGAATTTTGTCTGCTCCTGTTCGTGGTTGTTCCAGTTTGTGTTTGTTTGAAAAATCGTGGGTTGAAGATGATTTTGTGGCCGTTTTTTCTTCTTCTCAGACCTTGTGTGTATTCGTTCTGAGACACGTGTTTTGTCTTTTCGGCTTCATCCGCGTCCATTTTTCTCAGACAAAGCTTGCGTTTTTTGCGTCCATGCCTGTGTATTTTGTGGTGTGCAAGGGTTTCTCTTCTGGGTTTTGGACGTCGAGTTTTCAGTTTTCTAAAACTCTTTTTCGAGATCTCATGGACGCGTTTTTTTGAGAGCATTTTGTGGCCGTGTGACCATTGGAATTTCTACACACTTTTAGCACGTGTTTTTTTTTGGTGTCGAAAGTTTTGGCGGGTTTATTTAGGATGCGACTTTCTTTCAATCTGGTGCGTGTTCTTTTTGGACGCGATTTGAGGACCAAATTTGAGAGTGGCTAGGGTTTTATTCTTGCTCGACTCCTTTATTTTGCATATTCTTGTTTTTTTTGGAGCACGACTTTCCCGTGTCTTAGTGTTTTTCTTCTCCTTGCCTGCGTTTTTGGGCTTTTTGCAGACGCGATTTTCTTTGCAAATGTTTGACCGATTAGTGGGCTCTCAGTTCGTGATATCTTAGCCTATTTAAGATGATTTTTCTGATTCCTAATTTTCCAGTTTGCATGGTAGTTTGAAAAATTATTATTTTGAATCAGTTTTGACAATTTTTTGGGAAAATAAAAATTTGCAAAGAGTTTTCAAAATTTTTTACTTCAAAAATCTACAGAGTTTTTTTGAGGGTTTTTCTCAAAAACTTACAGTTTCTAAGCCTCTTTTTGAAAAATTGGAAGTTGTGCTAGCTTATTGTCCAGTGTTTTGCTAGTTGATCACATGATTACCTCGTTTTTCGTGCTTTGGTAAACGGGAGGGATGGCTTCTTTGTCCAATATTATGTTGGAAAGTTTGCAGAGGTTCAATGGAAAGAATTACAACACGTGGAAGCAGAGGATGCTTACCATCTTTGAGTACCTGTGTCTGGGTGCGCTTGTTCTTGGTATAGAAGTTCGTCCCACTGCTGCTGGGAAGGATCAGGACAAGTATGATGGAAGTAATAGGGAGGCAGTCATGCTTCTTAAATTATCTATTGCCGATGACATGTTACCAGAAATACCATTTGGTAAATCTGTTGTGGAGATCTGGAAGCATTTGAAAGATCTTCATGAGACCTCAGACAAGGGAAGGGCTTCTTTTTGAAGAATATGCTCTTTTCTATTATGATGGATGATTGGAGGCAATTGGTTGTAAAATAGAAGAGTATATGG
This sequence comes from Sequoia sempervirens, assembly GCA_007258455.2. NCBI lineage: Eukaryota > Viridiplantae > Streptophyta > Pinopsida > Cupressales > Cupressaceae > Sequoia > Sequoia sempervirens. The sequence goes on along the minus strand of VDFB02364625.1, from coordinate 21,405 downwards.
TGGTGATAACTTTGAAGAGTTTGCCACGTTCCTTCAAGCACTTCATCGAAATGCTCAACATTACATCCACCAATGTTGACTTGAAGTTTGACGAGATGTGCAACAAGCTTTTGCGGCAGGATAGGTGGAAAAAGCAGTTTGGGAGCAGTAGTGAGTCTCCTACTGTTGATCAAGCATTTACTGCCAAGGACGTTGGCAAAGGCAAGTCCACTTAGCAGAAAGGACGAGGCGATTCGGAGAAGGGCTCCAAGAAGTCTTTTACTTGTCATTACTGTGGGAAGATTGGTCATATATAGAGGTATTGCAGAAAGCGGTTGGCTGATGAGAAGTCCAACCAGGAAGCATCTCAACAAAGTGCTCACGTAGTGGAGCAGATTGAGCAAAAGGAGTCTGCACACTATGCATTTTGATGACCAGCACAATATGGGTATTAAATATTGTACGATGAAATTAAGGGAGGGTATTAAGGGAGGGTATTAAATATGAAATGTAATATTAATGGTCATCTTAGCTTTATTTAAGTCTTTAGTTAGCTTTAGTTTGTTTTAGTTAACTGTTTGTCTATCTTTCAGTTATGTTTAGTTAACTCTTTCAGTTAACTAAATCTTCTCCCTAATTTGTAGGGTTTGTAAAGTCTATAAGAGCAAGGCTCTTCTTTAATAACATCTATCTGATTATTTACTAAATCAACATAAACAACAAATGATTCCATTTTTAGACATTGTCTTGAAATAGCATTATGCACACTTTCCAAAAATAACAATCACTGTGATGAGTGTTTTGGCTACTGGGACAACGAAGTGATCCCCAACTGATTGCTTTCTTTATTCAGTCTGTACCCTGAACACTTTTACTGCTCCCTATACTTCCTTTGGATTTGGTAGAGCTAAGCTGTGAATCCTTGCTTCATGGATATTTAGTGCTTTGTCAATCTCAATGATTAACTTTTCATATTTCTCCTGCCTTGCTCTTCAAATTCAAGTTTTTTCATCAATTCCATTAGCCCGCCTATTTTGCTGTCTCTGAAATCTGTTGTATATGCTAAGTTCTTCATAAGTTTTGTGAATTCTTTTTCAAACTCATCTTTGCTTTTCATGTTATCCTTTGAATATTTTGAAGAGCAAGAGATAAAATCCATAATTGAAATAATTTCATAATTCATTCCCTTTATATTTATTCAACATTTCATTCAAATACTTAAATTTGACTTGTACAATCTCTACAAACTATCTAGAGGATCTGCGCCAATCAAAAGAATAATTTGTTTGGCAATTGGTGAAATGCTAAGACTTAGTATCTTGGATTCCATTGCCACCAAGTCTTTTGGGGAGAATCTTCACCCATTTATTGTATTCTTCTTCCATTTCCCTCTCTAATTGCTGACTCATTTCCTTGTATACAACTTAATTGAAGTCTCAACCAACTTCATTCCTTTCAGTATCAACTTTTTAATCTAGGATTCTATTGTTCTGCGATATGCAACACTCCTGTCCAGCTGTGGTTCTGTGGGATCTTTTACAGTTGGAGGTACTAAAGATCAGCCTGGGATTGGATTGACTACATGTTTGTGTAAGCTGTTAAGTTTCTTATCGTCTTTCAATTCTGCCCTGCCCTTTCTATCCCTTTTAATTTTATCTTTCAATGAAGCCATTGGAAACATCCAAAAGATTCATATTTGATTTTTAGGTGCCTTTTCCTTAATGGTGTTTCAGAGTTTCTTTGACAGTAAAATCTTCTATCTACACTTTTTGGGTATCTTTGTCAGGTGGTCGTATGGCTGTTTGTGCTAAGATTTTTTCTTGTTCATCCCTCCTCAACATTGTTTGCCCTTTAGCCTTCTTGGCAAGTGATCCCTTGAGCAAAGAGGAAATGGCCCTAATATTAAAATTGTGAAAAAAATGAGCCATAGGATCAAACAACGAACAAAAACACCTTCCACACAAGAGATCTGCAAACAATATATGCAATATTCCTCAACAAGAAAAAACTATAGAAGAACCTCAAGAATCTTCAAGGAAAACAAGAGTCCTCAAAGGTTGAAAGTTTGAGAGACAAGAAGAACTGATAATACAATGAGGGTTGAGTGCTGAATAGGAGCAACCTAAATGGTAAAGGGATTAGATTAAGACAACTGTCAACATCACATGCGATGGGACATAATGATCTAATAATAGTTCACTTTAGTTAACATATAAAAACACTTAGTTAATTGAATAAAGAACTCCTAAGTTTAGCTTAAGTGCATGCGAATAAATTAGACTAATAATTAATTAAAGATTAATCAATTATTAGCTAATGCATGATTACTCTAACACCCCCCTTTAAGATGAACTTAGGGAGTAGCTAAAAACCCTAAAAAGAAAATGCAAGATGGGTCCCAACAAACAAGGCCATGTTAGTTACCCATGTACAAACAAAAGATCTCTCAAAACTGGAGAAAAGTTGAAAACCGCTGTGGGAGTAAACTCCTCTCCAAAAGAGAGAAAGGCAAATGAAGGACTGAAAAAGCCTCCAAATCAAGGTGAAGGATTAAGAAGTCTCCAACCAAAACAATGTCCCGAAAACAAGAGGAACATGTAGAACATCGTTGAAGCACGAAGAAGTTGTGTAGACTACTGTCAAAAGATGACTAATATAGTGCTGAAATGAAGAACCTCCACTTAAACAAATGATGATAAGGATTAAGATAACAAGAATCTGCATGAGTGCCCTCAATGACACTACTCGAATCAGATGGCAAATAAAGGCAAACATCTGGAAGTCGAAGATATAGGTCAAGATCAAGGAGACTATAATTTGCCTGAGTGCCCCAACGATACTACTCAAATCGGATGGAAAACAAAGGCAAAACATTTGGAACTCGAAGATACAAATGGTAGACGAATTTGCATGAGTGACCCTAATGACACTACTCAACATGCAAGATGCAAGTTGAAAATATAGGTACCAATAGTTTGAAGAACTTTGATCATGAGAGAGACAATAAGCTGCATGAGTGTCCCCAACGACACTACTCAAATCAGATGGCAAACAAAGGCAAACATTTGGAATTCGAAGATACAAACGATACATGAATCTGTATGAGCGACAAAAAACGACACTATTCAACATGCAAGATGCAAGTTGAAAATACAAGTACCAGTAGTCGCTGATCAAATTAAAATGGAAGATCGGCTCCAAAAATAGGAATTGAAGAATGTCCATATGGTAAATGCTCCATCTCACCGAAATGCAAGGTAACCTGCCGTTGATGTACACTGCATCTGAAAGTACATAGGAACAAGAACTATATACGTAGATCACTCAAAGCGAAACCAAGGAAGCATTAGCACCAAAGTTGGAAGACTCTCCAAAACTTGCTGCGGACTTGATGGACTTAGGAGTCTGCTGGAGAGCCGAGTCCACTCACCGCGGACTTAGGGTGTTAGTGTTTTATAGCTGGTTGACGTGGCTATTGGAGGTCCAACGCAGGAGTTTGTGCTGATTATCCAGCAAGTCAAACTTCATTGACTTGGAACGTGTGAAGGAAAGGCTTAAAAGGAGAGTGGGAGAATTAAGAGTAATCGTAAGGCTTGGTCTTGTTTCTGTGATGCTATCTTCCAGTCTAGCAAGCATCGACCTCTTTCCATTGTAAAACCAATATAAGGAAGCTTCAGGGTGTTATTTTTATATTGTCTGATGCATATTTCGTAGTTGCTACTTTTCTCATTTGGAAGCCGCCTCTATAAAGTTATCGGGCTGTGTTATATTCAAGAAAATTCAATAGTCATGTGAAGTTTTATTTCACAGGATGGATCGAGGAGCAAAAGGATGTTGGATTATTTGAAGATATATTCAAGACCTCATTATTTGAGGTGACGATTCTTGGAGATTAGTTAGTGAGGAGTAGGAGGCTCCTATGGATATGGATTCATCTCTTGATTACACTCCTGCCATTCAGAGGGAGTTAAATTCTAGGCATGAGTTGAGATCATGTCCAAGAAGAGGATTTAAGGTTCTAAAGATTTGTCAATGGAGGGGAGTTCACTTCCAGAGGATTTCTTTGCAATCTTTGTATTGAGGCAGGGATCAAGAGGGAGTTTTGTGTTCGGCAAAATGGAGTCCTATGTCTCGGGGAACTAGAGTGACTCATTGAGAAGAAGTGAAGGTGTTAGCTAAGTGGGTTACAGTGTTGCAAGGCCAGGTGCTAAGTCCTTGGAAGACCTCTTCAGCTGTAGAGAACGGAATTGCACAAGGCAGTCAACCTTGTTTTGACTTTGGTAGCACCGCAAACCTATTCAGAATAGGGTGATTTGGGATGAGGTTGAGGAGGACAATCCTGGACTCTCGCAAGTCAGTAGTGTCGGAGGTGTGCGTTGGAAACCATTCCTCTAAGGCAAGCATTGCAACCAATCTTGGACGAGGAGGTCAGGAGGTTGATGCGAGTACTTGGAGCTCCAGAGGGAGTCACATCATCATGAAGATTTGTTGTAGTGTATATTTCTCTGAGATGGAGAAATATGAGGTGAAAGTCCTTGTAGTGTATATTTCTTTGAGACTGAGAAATATGAGGTGCAAGCCCTTGTACATCTCTGAGACTGAGATGTGTTTTTCCACAAATAGGTGTAGCCATTAAGGACGTCAAGTTGAGGGACTCCATGACGAGCCTTTGTACATCTCTGAGATTGAGATGTGTTTTTCCACAGATGGGTGTAGCCATTGTGGACGTCATGTTGAGAGATTCCATGACGAGCCTTTGTACACCGCTGAGATTGAGATGTGTTTTTCTACAAATGGGTGTACCCATTGTGGACGTCATGTTGAGAGACTCCATGACGAGGATATTTGAGAATACCTCCCTAGCTAAGAGGGAGTGTTAGTGTTTTATAGTTGCGGGGGGTATTTCCTTAAGCTAAATTAATCATAGGCAAGTCGGCCTATCACTTGTTAAATAAAATATTATATTCAACTAGAAGGTTGGCTCTAGAGAAGAGCACCTAGTTTGGTATATAAAGGAGAAGGTGTCTCCTCATTTGATCATCAATTTCATTCCATTCCAATTCAAATTCTTCAGCAGCAGGTTCACCCTTCAAGAGTAGCAGATTCAACTCAAGGAGAAGAGTTAGATATTTTGTGCATTCAAAGAAATTGCACTACATACAAGTGCAGATTCATTGTATTGTATTCGGCCTTTCTAGGGCCTAATTTTGAGTGCTATTCCTGCACTTATTTTTTCTGATTTATGAGAGAATATCTTGTTGGGTTTTTCTCCCTCGAGTATGAGGGTTTTCCTAGGGTAAAATACTGTGTTCATTGTTCTCTATGTGTTGAGTTTTCTGCTTATTGCAATTTTGATCCTAAAACTAACACGAGGGTCGAGTCTAGGCGAGTCCTTGGTCAAGACTCACGTGAGTCTTGAGGTTAGACTTGCGAATCCCAACCAAGGACTCTCATGTGCGGCTGGGCGTTACAATAGGCAGAAACCCATGTTTTTTTCACTTTTTTCTTTCATTTTTCTCTGCTACTTTGCCAAATACAGGTCTGCAAGTTGAAATGAGGTTGAAAGAAGCCGAGAAGACGAGCTAAGGAGATCACAATAGAGCCAGGTAAGTGATTTAGCCACTCTTTATTTTTCTTGAATTCAAAATCAGAAAAATCAAGAAAAATAAAGGGAAATGCTGCCAAATTTTTTCTATTTCCCTTAATACCCTAATTCCTATTATTTGTAGCTTGGTTTTGCATTCTATTTTTTTGCAAATATTTAAATCTCATTTATTTGCTGATTTTTTACCAAATCCTTGCTGATTTTTTTTTTCATGTTGAACTTCAAACAACAATGTCATCTTCAAACCCAAGGGGAACGAGAAAAGACCCTGCATGGAAGTATGGGATACTAGGAAATAAAAAGGGTGAGGTGACATGTACCGAATGCAACAAATGGATGATAGGAGGAATAAACAGATTAAAACACTACCTTGTAAAAATACTTGGGCAAAATGTGGAGAGATGCCCTAAGTCGACTCCTGAGATTATTAGAGAGATAAAGGCCCTTCTTGCTGATTATGATATGAAAAAAGATGAAGGACAAAAAACAAAGGACACACTAGCAGCAACGATGAGTGGATCCCCTTCTACACCATCTATATGCCCCGTGGTACTCCAAGTCCAAGCATCCGTCATCAACATTCATCATTTGGTGAGAGTCCCAAGGGTTCTTTTTCTACTGCTAGTGCTGGCCAGGGTCCTTCATCAAGACCAAATTACTTTATTCCACATAATGTTCCAAGAGCACAACCTTCACTTGAAGGTACCGATTGGAATAAGGAAAAGGATCATGAAGCTAGGATGGCAACAACAAACTTTTGGTACTACAATAATTTACCTTTCAATGTGGCGAGCAACCCATATTGGGAAGGTTTGGTGAATGCCATTACAGTTGTAGGAAAGGGGTTTAAGACTCCAATAGCTAAAGATTTGAGTGGGCCATTGCTAGAGGAAGCCGTAAAGAATACACGGCTTGTGGTTGATAAGCAAAAGAAATTTTGGCGAAGAAAATGTTGCAGCATTTTATTTGATGGGTGGACAGATGGACAAAATAGCAGTGTACCCCGGGGACGCGTCCCCCCCTCTGGGCCCTAGCGTCTCGGGAACGGGGACATCCCGGAGACGTGGGGACGGCGTTCCCACGTTTCCGGCGGCGCCACCATTCCTTGGCTCGCCGCCGGAGACGCCTGGGCGTCCCTCGAGCGTCTCGGGGACGCCCAGGCGTCTCCCGCGGCGGACAGCTAAAAGCAACATTAAAACTTAATTTTTAAAGATTTTTTTAATAGTCTATTTAATAATAAGGCGTCTCCCGCGACAAACAACCAAAAAGCAAACAAAAAAAAAAATTTAAAACATTTTTTTAATATTTTATTAGTTCTATTCGAACCCTAAGGGCATGTGGGACCCATCCATTGTCGTACCAAGCATCGACCAGGAGAAAGTAAAGTCTAAGAGAAACAATGCAAAATATGTATTTTTCGGCTTCGTTAGCACTATTCAGAACCTGTGGAAAAATCATGAAAATGAGGTGCGTGATGTAGTTTCGAGTGGTTTCAAAAGTGTTAAATTGGTCTTGGCGGCGGGGGCGCTGCCCCTCGACCCCGCCCTGTACCGCGACAGGGAGCGCGCCAGGGGCGCTGCCCCCGGACCCCCGAGGCGCCCCGGCTGGGGGCGCTGCCCCCAGGACCCCCGCAAGGGGGCTCCCTTGACCCCGTTGGGGGCGTTGCCCCCAAACCCCCGCGAGGGGCGCTGCCCCTCGACCCCGCTGGGGGCGTTGCCCCCAGACCCCCATCAAATTTATTGGAATTGCCAAATTGCAATACAATCAACCATCATAGTACAGTTATAAGAGCAGTTGGCAGCTGAGCAAACGAGAGTGGCAGCTCTTGAGGAGAAGTTGGCAGAGAGGGATAGAGTATTGGGTCAATTGATAGAGAAGGATACCCAGGTGGCCAATGCACAACGATAGAGCCAGAGGAGCCATCACAGATTGATGAGGATGAGGATGCTTCAGATATAGGGCTGGTTGGTGTTCCTTTGGCAGATCTTGACCTTGAGGAGTCCAGTGGTTCCAGTGATGAGGAGTTTGCCGACCTCCCGAGGGATGATTAGAGGCCTCTGCCTCCTTCACTACGTTTTGTCATTTTGACATTTTGATTTTGTACTTGTTTTGATATCATATAATCATGCTACTCATTGTAATCATCTTTATAATCAGATATTTTTGATATAATATAATAGAAATCTTCCATTTGCCAATTCAACAATTGTTACATTCTAGTATTGAGTATTACTATTCTAATTTCTAATTAGTAATTTGATATTGAAAGCTTCAATATTCAATGTTCAATGTTCAAGTACTAATTTAGTATTTCAATTTTGCTATTTTACTTCTTAATAGTCTTATACATCTTTTCATAACTAGCATTTTAAGTACCATATGTATAGTATATAGTATATACACCCTGTCCCCCCTCCCGCCCCCCCGCCGCTGTCCCCCCGCCGTCCCGAAATTGAGGCCCCTTTGTCCCCCCGTCCCGGAAACTTGTCCCCCCGTCCCGGTGTCCCCCTGTCCCCGACGCCGGTGGAACATAGCAAAATAGGACTCTCCTAAACTTTGTAGTGGTCTCTAATGGTGGATTGGTGTTCCTAAAGTCAATAGATGCCTCCAATGAAGTCAAAAATGCTAAGACTTTATGCAATTTATTAGATGGGGTGATCCAGGAGGTTGGTGTTGATAATGTTGTCCAAATTATCACGGACAATGCAGCTGTAGGTAGACTACTTATGGAGAGGTATCCCACAATTGCATGGTCTCCCCCTGTTGTGCATTGCTTGGACTTGTTGCTAGAGGACATTGGGAAGATTGTATGGGTCAAAAGTGTGGTTGAAGATGCAAAAAGTGTTACAAAATTTATCTACAACCATACTTGGGTGCTTTCTTTGATGAGGAAATTCAAAAATGGCAAGGACCTTGTGCAACTTGGAGTACACGATTTGCTAGCCACTTCCTCACATTGCAAACTATTCTTGGTGCCATTGCTCATCTCAAGCAAATGTTTGTGTCCGATGCTTGGAGGGAGTCCCCATTTTCCACTAAACCTGAAGGGGAGAGGATTGTAAGCATAGTTTTTGATGAGACATTCATCAAAAATGGAGAGGAGTTGATCGGGGTAACAAACTCAAAAAAAAAACTTATACATGATAATCTATTTTCTGTTTTTTTTTAGGGGTTAATTTTGTTATAATTTAACATTTTTTTTCATTTTTTTAGGTGACAACCTTTGGTGAGGGTTCTTCGTATGGTGGATGGAGAGGGCATGCTAATGGGCTTCATCTATGAGGCCATGGATAGGACCAAAGAGGCTATTTCACTTTACTATGGCGGCAACAAAAGGAAATATGAAATCATTTGGCACATCATTGATCGGAGATGGACAAACCAACTCCACCAGCCGATACATGCCTTTGCCTACTTGAATCCAAAGTTCCTTCTTCTCGGACACATTTAAGGCGGATGAGGAGGCCATGGAAGGTCTTGTCACATGCATCGATAGGATAGTGCCTGATCGTGAGATGAGAGATAGGGTGCTTGATGAGTTGGAGGTGAGATTTGTTACATCTTATTTATGAATTTGCAATGTTGAGTCTTGAGTCTCTTGACTATCTATGAATTTTCTATATTTGATTTACTCTTTTATCTATTCAAGGTCTACAAGGGTGTAGAGGGGAGACTCTTTTCCTCCCAACAAGCAATTGAAAGGAGAGGAAAACAACAACCAGGTAAAAAATGAAATTAGAAACTTGATTCTTACATATACATTTTTTACTTTATTCTTATTTCTTAATACTTATATTTTTTGAACGTGTTTTTATAGATCTATGGTGGGAGAACTATGGTGCTAGCGCGCCAAATCTTCAAAAGCTAGCCATCCGTGTCTTGTCGCAGCCATGTAGTGCTTCGGGGTGTGAACGTAATTGGAGTTTATTTGAGAACATTCACACAAAGAAGAGAAATAGGTTGACCCAACAATGCCTAAATGATCTAGTTTTTGTTTGGTACAACCTTCACCTTCGAACTAGAAAGGTGGAGGGTGTTTCACATGAGTCCATCGACTTGGATGATATTGATCCATATGGTGAATGGACTGTTGATGAACAAAATGATGATGTTGATGTCTTCCTTACGGATGAGGATCTTATTGAATTGGAGAGAGCAGCAGCAGAAGAAGAAGAAGCGACAGGATTGGATGCCATGGCAGAGGATGAAGACACTTTTGAAGATCAAGAAACCACTCCCCAATCTACTCATTTGGATACTATAGCACCTACTAGTTCTAGGCCTTCAAAATTGAGTACCATTAGGAAGGGAAAGAGGAAAATATAGATTATATTTGGTTGTTAATGTTTTCCTCTTTTTGACATGATTATATGTAAACATTTATAAACTTATGATGCTGTTATACATTTTGAAAGTTTGAAACTATGAGTATGAATGATGAAATTTCAATTATTGAGTGTTTGATGATCATATGACGTGTAATATTTGAATTATGAGTGTTTGATAATCAAATTAGGTTCTTATGTTCTCTCAATGCATTATACTTTTTTACTTTTTTGTTGTAAAACTACTTTTTTTTTTTGTCGAGTTCTAGCCGAGTTTTTTCTCGAGTCCATGCCGAGTCCTAGCCAAGTTTTTTCTCGAGTCCATGCCAAATTTTTTCTCGAGTCCTAGCCAAGTTTTTTGACAAGGGAGAGTCATGACAAGTACACTGAAACTGTGTGAAACCAAGAAGTGCATGTAGGAGAAAACAACTTGCAAATAAAAAGGTGTGCGAAAAGGAACACACGCATGAGGCAAGAATCACTAGGGTTCACTGCTGTTGTGGAAGGGACACTCACTTGACAAATGTGATGGAAAATCAAAGGCAGGTAGCAACCCCCCCATGGCGCTTTATATCATAGTGTGAGTACGAAAGGCACAATAGGATGCACAAAATTCCCAAAAATTATACACCAGAATAACACTTTATCTTAGTGCGTCTACATAATAAGAAGTGTATAGAGTGGAAGCCCATAATGTCAAAAAAAGGACTACATGTTGAAAATACAATTCTCTAATCGAAAATGAGGAAATTGGTAGCACCATGACAAAGTACACGAAAAAACATGCACTTTCAAAATAAACAACACCCAGAAAGGAGTCCGAATGCAGAAGATATGGCCCGTTGAAGTCTCCAAAACGAGAATTGAGCAACAACAACACTGAGTGAATTTTTCCAGAAGTCCAAACTGGAAACCACTTGCACCATGTGAAGAGCACGAAATTCTACCCCATTTTAAAAAAGTTGCATTGGAAAAGACCACTGTATGGTCAAGATATGGCCTCTGGAATATTTGGTGCAAAATTGAAAAAGCCCAACAAAGAGGGGTTGAATAGAGAAAAAAAACTCCCACCAAATTTGTCAAAAACACCTCCAAATGTGGAGGTATGCCAAATTTAGAGTGCTTGATCCACATGCTAGGGAGGCCGTAGGCCATACGACCTCCCTAGCAAATTTTTTTTTCCTTAGAAGCTCTTGACACCGAAATAGGTCGAATTATATATCAAAATTCGTGAAATCGACCTCTTGTATCCAACGGTGAGGTCCTTTACGTGCCAAAATGCACCAAAATTGCAGCTACCCTCCAGATTAAAAAAAAACAACTAATTCAAACCCTCTCAGATCTAACCTTTGGAGTCCAAATTAGGCCAAACAAAAGCCAAATCTGACTTTCTTGACAACTCTTAATCGAACGGTGAGGTCCTTTTCACGCCAAAATGCACAAATCGCCCACCTCCAAAAATTGCAAAAAAAGCAAAGGGGATTCATATTTGAAGCCTGTAACCTTTGTTGAAGAAAAAAACCTCATAAATTGAGAAGGGGTTTGCTGAATCCACGCTCTAATACCATGTTAGAATTGTGAAAAATATGAGCCACAGGATCAAACAACGAACAAAGACACCTTCCACACAAGAGATTTGCAAGCAAAGAATGGCTATATTCCTCAACGAGTCAACAAGGAAAAGCTACAGAATGAACCTCAAGAATCTTCAAGGAAAACAAGAGTCCTCAAAGGTTGAGAGTTCGAGAGATCAAAAGAAATGGTAATACAATAAGGGTTGAGTGCTATATAGGAGCAACACTAAATGGTAAAGGGATTAGATCAGGACAAGTGTCAACATCACATGCGATGAGACAAAATGATGTAATAATAGCTCACTTCAGTTGACATAGAAAAACACTTAGTTAATTGAATAAAGAACTCCTAAGTTTAGTTTAAGTGCATGAGAATAAATTAGACTAATAATTAATTAAAGATTAATCAATTATTAACTAATGCATGATTACTCTAACACCTAATGCTGAATGGTGCCATTTGTGTTATTTTCCTCTTCTGGGTAACCATTTTTGTTAATCACTAAAGATTTTGCCGCTGAGTCTCTTTTCTTTTCTCTTGTAGATCTGGGGTGGTCTGCCTTGAGGGTACAATAGTGGGCTTAGTTATAGGTGGAAGGCACTAATGGATGTGCAATAATAGGAGAGACATGAATGGAAATGGTGAGTTGTGAGGATGTTGTTGGATATAGTGGAGGTGAAGATGGAAGCAAATGGGAAGGTGAAGGTGTGGAAGTGGGTGAAGCCCTAGGTAAAGGAAGAGGAGGAGGAATAGGGCTGGATGCATGAGAAGGGTATTTTTCTTTCCAGTTGAAACTGTAGCACTTGACCTGATTGGATCACCTCTATTTAGAGATTTTGGAGTGGTTGTCTATGGGGTTCTTGTTGATGTTGTAGCTATCTGCATAGATGGAGGAGATTTTATCCTTTTTCTGTTATAATATTTATCTAAGTTACCGATTCTTTTTTGGATTCGGGTACATGTATGCGAATCCTGTACGAGATTCAGTCAAAATGTTTTTTGGGGTTGGGTACAGTAATACAAAAAACATATAAAACTCAGAAATATATACATATTTGCAGCAGTAATTAAGTTCAGAATACACCACCATAGTCTAATAACATAGCAAAAATACATCACCACTTTCATAGTCAAATATCTTGTTACCCAACAAAGTCGCCAACAACTATTAACATTTTTATTTTTCTTTATAGAGTCTACATAAAATGGAACAAAACATACAATAGAACCATTCTTCAAATTCTAAGGGGAAGCTCCTTGAGACTTAACTAAACTATACAAAATTTCAATGGGGGGTTTTGCATGAATGGAAATTATTCACTATGTTTTTGCTCCAAATACATACACCCAAATATTAATAGTCAAGTTTTAAGAAGGGAATTTTTAGCTAGTGAGGAAAATAATTACTTCAAGCACAAACAAACACATCATCTTGATGGCTAAAACAATCCTCCGGTTTTGAAACCCTCCTTTGACAACAATTTGATTGAATCTTCTATGCCTACAACTCATATGTCTTTACATAAGATGACCTCTTCACCGTGTGCAACTGTCCTAGGGTTCCATAGTGTAAAATTATTTGGTGTGTTTGGAGGCAAAGATTAGGGTTGGAATGAATATTTTATTATTTAGAAGTCAACTTTAGTCAAAAAAATAATTTAAAATTGCAAAAAAAGGCACTTTTTCCGTGGCCTAGGCGTTCACGCGTTTGGATTCATGTCGGATTCAGTTCGGATTCGGTCTGGGCATATCTGGGAAGAATCCACAGAGGCTCAATGTACCCTGGGCGTATCCATAGGCAGAAATTTGAATCCTGGCCGAATTTGAATCGTTTTGAATCCAAATTTTGAATTTGAATCGTACTGTATTGTATCCAGAGGCTTCCAGGGACGAATCAGTAACTTAGATATTTATCCATTTTTAGGCTGTGCCTGAGTTTGCACTTCATTAACAACCTTGCTCACCTGTCTTTCCTCCAACCCACTTGAGAGTATAACCTATGCTAGAGATGGAGTCATGACTTAAAACTTGTTTTGCGACTTGTTGCTGTTGTGTATAAACCAGTGGCTGCTGCTTAGGTACCTGATACTTGGCAGATTTTGGGGCCTTGGAAGAAGCAGTACCTGCAGTCTTGTTCCCTTTATATCCTGCTGTCTTCATCTTGATCCACTTAGATGTCCTTTGATTTTATGTTTGTGGCATTGTGCTCATTTGCTCCATAGAAATGCTAGATGAGTAAGCTCACTTTAATATTGGGAAAGGTCCCATTGGTAGTCATTCTTGGTCATATGTCTGCAACCTTACTTCATCATCTTCCAGCAGTTCCTTTGGGCACTTGAACAATTGATATATTTTGATGTGATTTAGAGTCGGGTGAGATTAATCCCTTTGACTAACTTGTGATTCATTGGTACAATTTGCCAAAAAGTCCTCGAAGTGAAGTACATGTGCATACTTTTTCAGTTTCCCTAGCTTTTCTTCCTTAAAGCCTTTTGGGTAAATGATGAGCTATCCTCGAATGCCTTCAAATTGGAATAGAAATTTCTTTGTCAACATTTCTTGCATCTTCTTTTGATTTGCAGTTGTGATGACCAATTGTGATAGGTTGTTTCCCTCCTCTCTTATGCCTCAATTTGAAAATAGAGTATGCAGTGGCCAACTGCCTGTTTAATTCGGACAAAATGATCCTATTACTTGGATATGTGGGCAACATCAATGACCGTTCACTGTAACCGGCAACCTTGATCTATGTAAATGTTGAAATTGGATGAACCAATCCTCATACTCATAGATGACTGTCTTGGCTTCCTGCTGTATCTGTTCTTCATATATAATGGTCATTGTATTGACATGGTGCATGAAAACTTAATACAAACTCTCAAGAGAGGTTTTACATCAGAAAATATGTTTCCAGACTTATTCTTCTTATCCCTGGGCACTTTGTTCTAATTACATCTGGCTACGTTGCATCAAATTTTTTTAGGATTCTCTGGGAAGGAGCCATTTATGGATTGGTTATAATATGTTTTTGAAAACCAATTTGTCTCCTCACTTCACCTAACTTTTAGATGACTGTTCGCCTTCTCAGGTGGTTACACTCAAATTGAATTCTGGTAGATATTGGACAACCTCAAATCTGTTATTATCCAGTTGTGCTTTTCTATTACCAATGTAATTATTTGTCACCACCACCAGTATAGCAAATAGGAAGACTGCGGTGATCCACAACCAAATCTGAAAATCCTTTGAGAATAAAGGTCGGGTGACTTCCTGCATATGGAAATACAATTACTGGTCTGAAAAGTGAATCTGAGTTAATCTGGGTTTGGAAAATCAAGAAGGCTATCTATTCTAACAACCTTGTGAAAATGTAACACAAGTTGTAGAAATCTGTGTGTGGCTCATCAAGTTATAATACTTGGTCTCTGCTTTCTGGTGGTCAAAATATTTCTAAGGTTTTAACAAGGCAGATTTTAAGGTCCAATTCCTGATTTTCTTACAGAAAGAGCATCAAATTGTTTCTCGGGGTGATCCTAGGTGAATGACATGTGACAGGAAGTCTATTGATATCAGGCTTTCAATTTTCTGACATGTGGCTAAATCACAGAAATCTAATCAAGGTTGTAGCATGGTATCCAAAATATTGAATTAAATCTGACTTTGTTGCTTTTTGGGTCTATAAATGCATCACAGGGAAAAATAACTCAAAATTATTCAAAGGTGCTCTGATAGCAATTCGGATGTGAAATTTTATTGAAACTTGGTCTAGTTTGTCCAAAGGTTCATCTGAGGTAGTCCAAAGCTTATCAAGGTTTGAGCACAACACACATACCTCAGTTGTAACTTCAGATCCAAATCCAAGTAAAATTCTTGGTAAAGCTTTGGCTCTAGTGCTTCTCAGACTTAAATATTCTCTTGGTACTCTTTTCCCTATGAGAAATTTGATGCAAAATCTGGGTTAAATCTGTTTTTAGGGTCCACCAGGTCTGAAACATTGAATTTTAAATTAAACCCCATGCTTTTCCTTTTACCTCAAATAGCAAAGAGATAAAGAATTTTGTTTTGGATAAGTTCCACAAGGGAATATGGAGTAAAGTGCTGGGAGAAAGAAGAAATATTATCTTGAGGTGTTCAACCCTACATGTGATCATCAGCAAAATGCGTACATAGTGGCTAGTATTCTGTGGAGAGCCAAGATTCTTATTGCTCAATTAAGAACCAACTCTCATCATCTCTGATGTGAAACAGGGCAGTGGAAAAGACCTAAAGAAGCATGGGAAGAAAGGGTGTGTATTTTTTGCAATACTGGGGCAGTGGAATCAGAAAAACACTTTATTGTGGAGTGCGATGCCTTCAATGACCTCAGGGACAAACATGCCAATATCATGACAGCTGTTTCTTGGTATAGTTTATGTAGCGAGGAGACTATTGAGAAGACAGGGATGCTCATAATCTCTTTGAATAGGAAAATGATTGAAATGCAAAAGACCAAAATGGCTAGGCTGACTGTCCCATAGGATATTTTTAGCCTTGTGGATGTTAAAAGTCATTCATTCAATAGATGCAAAACTTATTACACTAGGGAATATGATAATTTTGAGATTGGGATGAACTTGGAGACAAAAAGTTGCCTTGAGATGAATCCGGAAGCAAAATCAAATTGAAACCTGGATTATACTCATTTCAGGCCAATAGGAATATCACAGGCAAGATGAAAACAAGTTAAACCAGGGTATCAAATCCAATGTTTGCTTTATTAAATCTTGGCTTTGAAACATGAACCTGGGGTGAACACCTGCATTTTGCTTGTGCTCCCTGGAAAAACACCTGTCAGTATCTTGCATCCCTTACTGTTTGAAAAGGCTTTGAAGGAAAAGTGAAAACCAAATGCAGTAAAAGAATCAAATTTGGATTGCATCTCATTTTGGGTCTGGATATGGACCAGAGGCAAAAAGATTAAAGCAAAGGGATTGATGGTCTGAAATGAAACTAGAAGTGAAAAGACATTTAATGACAACATAAAATCTGAACAAATCCAGAAATAAAAGAAAATGAGTAAGACATGAAACCTCAAATGTGAAAAATAAAAAAAGTTTAAATCTAGACATATAAAACTTCTAGGGTTTGGATTCTCCTGTAGACAAAAAGGAAAAATATTGAGTGTTTCAATTGTGAGACTCCTGGATCTGAGATTTTATCAACCAAAGAATAAACCGAGAGATAAGTCAGGATTCAAATGAAACATGGATTGTGGGAAAGTAAAATACAGTGATGGCTTGGGTGACTGCAACTTGGGAAACAAACCAATGTCAGAGAAGAAATCTTTGATGGATAATGCATGAATGACTGTGATTTTGAAAACTTAATCAAACAGAGAAGTAAGCATCAACAGATGAAACATTGATGACCGTGATTATTGAAATCCAGGCTACTGAATGCTTTCATTCACCAAGAGAAAATCCAAAACAATGAAATTCAACACCCTCGTTGCCCTAAAATAATGTCCCAGGTATAAAAATGCAATGGGAAGCTGGCATATATCCCTGAAAGTGACAATGTTTAGTAATCTAATATATTTCCATTGAAAGCTTTTAAGAAAATACAGTAAAAAATAAAACAGCATAACCATGAGTGGTGATGTAGAAAACATAGTGGAATTCACCAGTAGCCATAGAGGAAGACTTAGCTTGTCTGATGCCGAGTAACTCCACTAGCTTGTCTAAATTTATACTTTGAAACTTCAATTATTTAAAAAAAAATGGGGTAGCAAGGTCCAAGCAGAAGTATTGTTTCTTGTAATGGGGTTTATTGAAAGTTTTCTTCAGATGATCTTAAGTCAACACTGCCATATCTATAATAATTTAAGATGTTGAAGATTTTATGCTCTTGAATTCATGTGCTCTGTAGGTGTAAAGCAACACCTATCAGTTATGTTTCATAATCAAAATGCAGAATTTTTGGTCTCTACAGTAGAATTCATTTTTTCCATAAATCTCTTTTGCAGGTATGCTTACATCTATGACAAAAATGGTACAGAAATTCATTGTCTCAAGGTAGGAAATATGTTCTTGGCGAAATTATTTCAGTTTTGTGTCTATGATTGTTCATTTTCTCCTGTCAGGTCTCTAATTATAAATGATAGCTTTTTACATTAAGTGAATGCTTTGCTCAAATTTTGCAGGAACATACAGACCCTTTAAGACTTGAATTTCTACCCAAACACTTCCTTTTGGCATCTATAAGTAAATCTGGTCTTCTTCGATATCAGGACACAAGTACTGGCAGTTTGATTGCCACACTCAGAACACGACTAGGTCGGTGTGTTGCAATGCGCATGAATCCATACAACGCAGTGCTAGGATTGGGCCATAACAATGGCACAGTTACAATGTGGAGCCCCAATATGAGCACTCCGCTAGTCAGTACACTGTGCCATCATGGTCCTGTTACAGCACTGGCATTTGATTTGCAAGGGCATCAAATGGTTACAGCAGGCAATGATGGAAGACTACGTGTCTGGGATTTGAGAAAATTTTCACCTCTACATAGCTATTCTTGTCATGTAAAAAGTGTGGACATCAGCCAAAGAGGCTTACTGGCTGTGGGATGCGGGTCACTAATAGAAATTTGGAAGGATGCACTAATGACTAGGCAGAACAAGCCATATTTGAGACACCGGTTGGCAAATGGATCACAGGTACAAGACATTGGATTCTGTCCATATGAAGATGTGCTTGCCATTGGACATGCTACAGGGATATCTTCCATTCTTGTGCCTGGGTCAGGGGAGCCAAACTTTGACACATTTGTTGCAAATCCATTTGAAACAGTGAAGCAGCGCCGTGAAAAAGAGGTTCATTCACTCCTTGATAAATTGCAGCCAGAAATGATTATGTTAGACCCAGAAAGTATTGGTGCTGTACAAAATACACAAACAGAGAACAGGAAAATTAAGAGTGAGAAGGCCAGGGAAGCTGACATGCAAGCTGCCATTGCTGCTGGTAAAAGTGTTGTTTTGAAGAAGAAAACAAAGGGGAGGAACAAACCAAGCAAACGGTACAGGAAAAAGCAGGAAAACATTATCAGAGCAAAAAGACCACTTGTTGAGGAAAAGCTGAAGAATGAACAAGCTAATAAAAGGCCGAAGATCAGTGATTTAGATTTGCCTAAAGCTCTTGAGCGTTTTGTTCGCAAGTGATCAAATTTTTGATTAGTTGTAGGCCCACTTTTATCTGCCGTTGAAGTTACTGCACTGTATTATCTCAGATCAGGTGGATTGGCATGAAGGCAATATAGTTCTTCGAATTATTTGCAGAATGAACTTTCTGGCAGCTGTAAGACTGCTTGCAAATAGTCAGTACGGAAAAATTACCATAGGATATCATCAACCAGCAGTAAATATCTTCAAAACTGTGTGGCGAGACAGGCACCGTTTTTGAATTTCGATAGAGATTTTTCATATGCTTTCTCTTACTGGAGCAGAAATTTGCTTTTGCTTAGTTTGAAAATTAGACGAATGGGAATTGGGAGCAGTGTAAAGCAGTTTAGCACGTAGCATGTTCTCGTTCATAGTTATTGGCTGGGGATTTTCACTTCATCTAGTCACAGAAAAGATGCAGTTAAAATGTTCTGCCCCCAATTATATTTTGGTTAAGTTCTTAGCTCTTGAAAATATAAATGGAAATTTATCCTGAATTATAGCAAATGGCTATCAATCCAACAGTTTTGTGCTAAAAGTTGGCCTTGAATCAATTTTAAGTGGGGATATTCTCATATCCACTTCTTTTGTTCAAAATTCTATATATTGAGCAAACTTTGAGAAACTTAAAGGAATTTATTGACAGCAAAGAGATTATGCTGTTAAAATTTCTGTGTCCTGTGAAGACTATGGCGTGTGTGAACCAAAACAACAGTCTTTGGTCTTAGGTTGTGCGTATTTTATGCCACCAGATTGGTGCTCTTGATGAATGTTTTACTGTATGCTTGATCTTGAGTATTTTTCAACCTGGCAAGCATTAAATATTTAATCCCGTCATTCTGCAAAATCATAAAAATGATGTTGGTTTAAAGTGCTGGAATAAAATGATTTTTGTCATCCTCTATACTAACTAGTTGGGAAAGTCAGTGATAAGATATATATGTACATTGAACATTCTACTCACTTTCCTTATATTTGACCATCTCTCTCATCAGATGTTCCAACAGTTTGAGCTTTGAGCTGTGTGCGAGTATCGTTATAACACGTAGGCAAGATGGATTGCTTGGCCAAATCATATGCTAAAGATACGTTTTCAGCTATCTGGCCTATGTATTTATTAAGATACGGCAGCTTACTAACTAGGTCATCCATTATGTTGCTGGATGCCTATCTCAGGAGGGAGTATACTGGGTCTATAAGATGCTTTCTTGTTCCATGATACTGATTGTCAATTTTAGAAAAAGGTACACTATGTCTTTTGTGGGGGGATGTTTAGAACTGTAGTATTGTTCTATTAACTTCTGGCATGAGTACCGTCAAATAAGCCTTTAGAATTGTTGTATTGTTCCATTAATAGATGACATGCTTTCTACAAGTACAATTAAGATTTTGATAGGGTACATGATTTTTAACAAATTTCAAAGCATTTTTTTGGTTCTTCATTTATATCTGGGAAAACCCCCAGTAGCCGTCAGGTCTAACTTCGCGCATTCGTGCAGAGTGCAAAATAGGTCTGATTTCAAATTTTTTTTTTGGGCTTCTTCGTAAGCGAGTTAGGATCTTAAAAAGAAAAATTTGGCTTCTGGGTATTTAAAACACGCCTTGTGGAACCCGTAAAGCGAAAGGTGCTCAAAAAAGGTGTTTTTAAACATCCGTCCCTTACATCTTTACCACTTCGCCAATACCTATTCATTTAGACAACCAATAAAAACCACAAAAATTTAAGGTGTTTTCAATAGTTAAAAAGGTGTTTTCAATAGTTTTCAATGTGTTTTAATTTTTTTGGTCAACTACACATTCAGTAGTGAACATATATTGGTGTAATTTGTAAATTTTTATTGGCATAATTAAAACAATGTAATGACTAAAATGTAAACGGTTATTGGGGGGTCAGGTGAGCAAGGAGTAAACAACAATTGGATCATGAACGGCAATTGGGGGGTTTCCCCTACTCCTTTTAGCCTTCGCTACCAATGAAATCAAACAAAATATTGGTCTGTGCAGTGTAAAAGTCTTGAATCTGTTGTCATTGATGATGAAATGTTGTCATTCATGTCAAAGCCTAATTGATGTCAATTATATTATTTGCCAAAATCAGATTGGAATTTTTAGAGCAGATCGCACCATGCCAAGGATGAATTCATGATGATTAAAAGACTTCATTTTATGCTGGCTGACCCTCCCCATTTTGGCACCCTCATTGGGAATAAAAAAAAAAAAATAAAAAAAAATATTATTATTAATTCATGGGCGACCCATGTCTAGCATCCAAAAAGGAAAAATAATTTAAATAAATGTAAATTTAAATCATATGGGGCCGACTCCATCTTGGCGCCCAAGTTTTCTATTAAAAGGTGCAAATGAAAGGTTGTAAATGTGTGAAGTGTTGCCACCCTTGTCAAGCATTGCATCCATTCACAAGGTCGCCTCCTTTGTGATAGTTATACAAAGAAATTGTGAAGTATGCAGAAGGACAAGTGTGGAAGATAAATAGATATATCATATATACACCAACAAATTTTGTGTGAAGAGAATATAATAGAAGATTATTCAAAGACATTTTTGAAGGAGAATTATCAAGAAGAAAAATACTTTGTTGAGTTAGAGGTTGATGCCTCATGTTGAAGTTGGTGCTTCATATTGGAGAGGTTGGTGCCTCATATTAAAAGAGATTGGTGTCTCCAGTAGGTTGGAGCTTACAAATTGTTGTAAAATATTATTTA
>VDFB02364624.1:0-27438 GCA_007258455.2 Sequoia sempervirens | reverse complement strand
CTCCCACTTGAAACAAATAGTAATCGGAAATAATCATTTCACTGGTATACTGCCCCCATCCATAGGTCAACTGTCTTCCAATCTCAATTACTTGGGTTTAGGAGGCAACATGATAAGTGGAAGCATACCACAACAGATTGCCAATCTGACAAACTTAATTTACTTAGGTTTAAAAAATAATCTTTTCAGCGGCAATATTCCATCTGAAATTAAAAGCTTCTGTGAGATGGAAGAATTGCATTTGGATGGGAACAAATTAGAAGGAAGCATTCCAAGTGAGATAGGTCAAATGCAACATCTTGGACTCTTAAATCTTAGTCACAATCAGTTGTCTGGAAAAATACCATATTCTCTTTGTGGCTCCCAGCAGCTAAGACGTCTTTTACTTCACCACAATAACTTATCAGGAAAGATCCCTGTTAGTTTGGAGAAATGTCAGAAGTTGGAGGTCCTAGACTTATCTTACAACAAACTAGGGGGAAGGATAGCTGGTGAAGTCATTGCCAGCCTTAAAAACTTGCAATTCTACCTCAATCTTTTATGGAATTCTCTGGAAGGGTCGTTGCCACAGGAGATGAGTGCAATTGTAATGGCTCAAGCCATAGATATATCTGGAAATCGACTTACTGGAGCCATTCCAAAGTCTGTAGGAGAGTGCTCAGCATTAGAGCGTTTAAATCTGTCCCACAACGTCTTTCGAGGTCCAATACCAGATTCACTTTCCAAATTAAGAAATATCTAAGAGATTGATCTTTCTTTCAATAATTTATCAGGGCAGATTCCAGAAGTAGGCTTGTTTCCAAATAGAACTGTTGTAACATTGTTTATGGGGAACCCTGGCCTATGTGGCCCAAATAAATATTCATTGCCTCCATGCCCAAATCAGATCCAGGAAAAACATTTCTTGCTAAAAAATTTAGTCTTATCAGTTGTTGGAACCATTGCATTTTTATCATGCTGCTTCATTATAGGAATTATATGGAGGCATAAACTTTCGAGGCAGCTAATCCGTCCCTCAAGCTTTATTTTTCAAAGGCTCGGCTATCCAAAATTCTCTTATCAAGATCTTGTCATTGCAACATCTGGATTTGATGAGTCAAACTTGCTTGGAGTGGGTAACTTTGGATCAGTCTACAAAGGCATTTTAAGGGATGGTAAGATAGTTGCTATCAAAGCTATTAATTTGCGAAATGAAGAAGCTGATAAGAGTTTTAACTTAGAGTGCAAATTGTTAGGGAGGATTCGGCACCGTAACCTCATCAAAATCATAAGTGCATTTTACTACCCTGGTTTCAAAGGCTTGGTTCTTCAATTTGCATCTAATGGGAGCTTGGAAAAGCATTTGCACCCTCACAGAGATGATGAGAGATTTTGTAAATTGAGATTGAGTGAGTGTTTGAGCATTGCTATAGATGTAGCCCATGGCATAGAATATTTACATCATGATTGTCCTTTAAAAATTGTGCACTGTGATTTAAAGCCTAGCAATGTGCTCCTAGATACCAACATGACAGCCCTTGTGACTGGTTTTGGTATATCCCATTTAATTACTGCTCCAAACACAGATTCACTGAGCACAACAACATTTGCACTCAAAGGATCCATTGGCTATATTGCTCCAGGTAACATTTTTGAGTTATCCTTATATTGGCACTATTATTTTTTCTATTGACGTTTTAAGCATTTAATGAGTAAAATTGATTGCAGAGTATGGATTGGGTGGGAGTGTTTCTACAAAGGGAGATGTTTATAGTTATGGAATTCTGATATTAGAGATGGTTACAAGGAAGAGGCCAAGTGATGACATGTTTGTAGGAGACATGAGCTTGCAAAAGTGGGTGAGGTCAGCTTTTCCAAACAGATTGGCAGAAATTGTTGATAGCGGGCTATTGAGAGATGTGAATGAAAACATGGAAGACAATAAATGTCTTACTTCTTTCATTCATGTTGGTTTGCTTTGTGCTAGTGAATCACCAAGAGAGCGACCTTCCATGAGAGATGTAGCCAAAGCCTTGAAGAACCTCAAGACATCATTGATCGGAGGTGCAGCTGCCTCCAATTTAACATCTACCATATCAGAACTCCTGGCCAATAACAATCCCAGAGAAACATTTGCATCTGACAGTTCTTCATGTTAGATGTTTATAAATTCCATTAAGAAGTATCAGTTCTCCATGTTTGATAGTTTCAAGTTTGTCTTCCATCACAAGCTAGTCCTTTTGCCTATCAAATCCACCTTAAATTAAATTATAATTCTGTGAGCTTGTAAGTTGTTCTAATTTATGCGTTCTCATTACACTAGCTTGAGAAAGTAAGATGTTGTCAATACATATTGAAACAATGGCATCTGGCAGTCAAAGTTCTACATTTTAGATGTTCATAACTTCCATTAAGAAGTTTTAGTCCTTTCTGTTTGATAGTTTCAAGTTTGCCTTCGATCACAAGCTAGTCTTCTTTCCTGTCAAATCCACCTTAGGCTAAATTCTAGTTCTGTGAGCTTGTATGCTGTTCTATTTATGTGTTTTCATTACATATTGAAACAATGCAAGCTTGTGTTAACATATTGTCCTTTTTATAGTACTTCCTCGCATAATGTGTAATTTCCTTTTGATTGTTTTCCTTGCGGTCCTGAATATTCATTAGTCTTCAAGCTCAAAAATATGAGAGCAATTTGGATGCCATATCAATGATGATATATTCATGGCTAGAGAGGAGAAAGGATGAATAAGAATTTAAAAATAGTCCATTTTTTTTGAGTTGTTTGAATAATTTAGAACGGTTAAATAAATGATAAATCATGAAGCTACTTGCAGAATTCATTCTAAATTTACACGTATAATTAGATATAGCATAATTCTCTGTTACCAGAAACGTAAGGGGAGGCCATAGTTTCCCGTTAAAACAAAGAATACGCCATTTCCAATTTCGACAGTCGTTTCTAGGCATTCCACAGTTTTAAAAATTCCTGTTTCGTTCCATTTTTTGACTTAAATTATTTCTGATTATATAAAAAAAATTCACATTTTGATTTTTATAAAACATCACTGCATTTTCTATATATAAAATATCATTTTGATTTGGATTATTTAATTAATATTAGTTTTCAGTTGATCATAATTTAATTTGAATATATAATTAATCAATATTTTAAATATTTATTTAATTTTTTAATATATATTATTATTTTTTAATTAATTGATTTTGATATATTAATGTAATAATATAATTTTTATAATATTAATAATAAATATAATTAATAGAAATATTTCTATATAAAAATTATTTAATATATATTTTTTCAATATATAATATGGTTTTCTATGCATAATTATTTCAAATTCTATTTCTCATTCCATTTTTTGTTTTTGGTGATATAAATACAATTGTATAGAATCTTTAATTGAACATCTAACAAAATATGTCTTAAATTACATTAATTGCACCATAGTGTTGTAGTAGTTATGAGGTTGCACAACATTTCCTAAATATTAGCCTTTGGATCTTCTATACCGATTTTGAAGAGTTGTCTCAATTGCAATGTAATAGAAATCTTCATGTCACTTTGCAAAATACTTGATAAAAGGGATAATTTCAAACTATCAATGTGGGTAGTAATGAAATTACTTGAACAAGAGATAAACATAATAGGAAATACATTATTTAAATGTTTGATAATGTGTAAGTGCACAAAAATGGGGGACAAAAGGGGGTCAAAAGTTGCCATTTATTGTTTGAAATCAACATAACTTGAACTTGGATACCAAAATCAAGATGTTCACACTTAAATTTTGAGAATTTTTTTAAATAAGAATAAAAGTATTATGAGTCTAGTTTCTAAACTACAAAAGGGTATTAAAACTAGTTAAAGATTGAGATAGTTAAACAATGAATGCACACAAAACTATTCCTATTTTTATTGTTCAAATATAATATAGTGCACCTAACATGTGCCTCCCTACTTTTTTGCTTTTGATTGTGGTAATAAGGAATTTTGAAAAGGTCTAGATCCTTGTACAAGAAGAAATATTAAATATTAAGCATAATACAACAACAAAGGATAATCAAGAGTATCAATGAAAGCACAGAAAAAAGGACACTAAAAATATTTACAAACTACCAACCCAAAATCAAGGTGGTTTGAAACAAAATTATTTGAACAATTTTTACTTCATACTAGTGCAAGAGTATTTCACCTCTAAAATTCTTCTTTTCGCATGAGGATACAGAAGTCCAAATTAGATCTATATTCAACCTCAAATCCTTGATAGAGGTTTCCATCACCATATAGTCAATAGGGGATTTACATGTGTACTTTCTCTCATTTTTGTGTCCTCTTGGGTAATGCACTCCTTAATAGAAGCGGAGATTTGTTCTTTTTTCATCAAAATCAAATTGTATTTGTTGTTGCTCGGGAACCTAGTAGTAATATGAGCCAATTTACAACAATAATAGTAAATTAATGAAGAGTATTTGAATTAAATCTATTGCACCCAATTTCCATATGTGGAAGATAGGGTAATCTAAGTTGGGAGCACCTTGTTTTTATCCACAAGCACATAAAATATAGAAAATAGCAAACACTTATTCAATTTGTGACCAAATCAGCATTACACTACTAAGCAAAGGTTTTTTCTATAAGCATAAAAACTCCCTCATCCCATTATTAAAAGGGAAGCCTTTACAATTTGACCCACACAAGAAACTTGATGGCGCCATCACTAATTGGATTAAATCCTAGAGACCAATTTTTAAGGAAATGGTCATTTTACCTCAAAAACCAAGGACCTTCCAGAAGATTCCTTGGGCAATCATTCAGATTGGAAAATGAAAATAAAAAATATTCAGGATAGTGACTACCTCAACGTGGCCTCTTATTTTTCATTTTCAAGTCACCTATCTTCTAACATCAACGTTGGGATGATTACTACAAAATCTCCCAATGAAAAATTTCCTAAACCAAGTAGTAAGCTTAGAAAAAGGGGTTCTAGGATAGAAATTTGTATCTCTCCCACCTTGATCTAGGTAGGAACAACAACATCAAAAATGCCTTCAATCTCCTCACTTACATCCTACATTATAGAAGCAACATGCTCGCTTTCATAATTGGAAGGGAAAACCCTTAGGAATTCACCCTCCCCATCATTCCTAGCAAGCTCATTATTGGATGAAAAAGGTTCACATGTTTCAAGCAATGGTTGGAGGGGTTCCTAGAAATAATTGCATATTTATTTTGGAAAGATATTTTTATTGCCCTAGTTACTATGATTTTAGTGGCAAAGATATGGGAAATTACTAGAAGCTTAGTTCCATGATGTCAACCAGTACTGAAGCTATCAAGGTTACACACTTTGTGGGTATTTTGCTTCTCCTTATGCTTTGGAGATTCCATTTTTTTCTAATAGATTTATTTTCTAGGGAAGAAGCTCTAGTTTTTTTGTGGATAGTTCAAAATGGGTGGTGATAAATGTATAACTAAGCCAATTACTTGCAATGAAACAAATGTGAATGTCTTAGTTTGGAAAATCCTGGAGAAGGGAGGTGTGACATTGTATTTGTTGAGACTCCATGGCTTTGATTCCTAGGTGTTGCAAGAGTTCCTGAATGGTTGGAAGTGAGTGTGTGTGTGAAATGTGCAAAGCTAATATCAACACAAACCTTAATGAAACAATTTATATTCAAAGATTCAAAGAAAAGTAAACTTTTCTAAATTGCATCTTAACGAATCTTTCAAGAATGTCTCATTGCCCTCTATTCCTAAGTATTTATTAAAATGTTTGGCCCTCAAATTTCTATGAGCACAAAGGTTGTTAAAATTACTATTAGAAAACAATATATCATTCAATATGCAAGCCAACTATATGCCTACATGAAACTATGTGCAAACAATGATGATGAATGCTATGATGAGTGAAAGATGATGTTGATGATAAATACACAACTGATGGTCAATACTATGATAGTAATCTACATGATTCTATGCATGATTCTACATATGCTCAAATGCAAACTTAAAATGAACTAATTTAAAATGCAACTATGATGGAAGATGGATGATAAAATGCAACTATGAAGCAATATGTTAATCTAAGATGTAAATGCAAAGAAAAACATGATATAAAAACTAGCTATAAGA
Source organism: Sequoia sempervirens (assembly GCA_007258455.2). Taxonomy (NCBI): domain Eukaryota; kingdom Viridiplantae; phylum Streptophyta; class Pinopsida; order Cupressales; family Cupressaceae; genus Sequoia; species Sequoia sempervirens. The sequence goes on along the minus strand of VDFB02364624.1, from coordinate 21,305 downwards.
CTCCAAAATGCTCCAATATCCAATGATAAATCTGCATGATAACTTTACTTCAAATGTGGAGGAAAAATACAAGGCCCAAGGGTTGTATTTATAGCCTTTTCCAAGCATATAGTGAAGTGGCAATAATCAATAGTCAAGATCAAATAAGAAGAATGGATGGTGAAGATGAAGAGAATCAAGATGTCCCCTTGACCAGAGACAACATGCCATTTAGATGGAAGAATCAAGTGTGTGAAGAGAAGACCACGTGCTTCCAAAATTGGTGGAAGTGTGGGAGGAAAAATTCATGTGCTCCAAAATTGGTGGAAGTGTGGGAGGAATGTGCCATGTGCTTTTTAAAATTGGTGGAAGTGTGGGAGGAATAAGTCATGTGCTTTTTAAAATTGGTGGAAGTTTGGGAGGAATAAGTCATGTTCTTTTTTAAATGATTTGAAGATAATTCTAATTAAAAATTAGAGTTATTTGACATTTCCATGTGACCTCAAGTGGTGAGGTGACACAAAAAGTTGTAGAAATGTGCTCTAATTCCTAATTGGATTTAGTGAAGATTAATTAAATAAAACACGTTTAGGGAACCTTGTCTATTTAATTAATTTAGAAGAATATATTTTTATATTTGCAGAATGAGAGAAGCGTGAACAATATAAATAAATTGAGAATTTATTTATAAGTAGTTGGAATATTAATCAAATAGCTAGTATTTAATTAATTAAAGGTGATGACTATTTTTAGGTGTATACAGGAAGAATAGGATTCTACAAATCTTTGGAGTGGAATTCAATGTTATTGAGGATTTGGCCATAGAGGTGTCTGGTCTTTCATCAAAAGAGAAAAAATTCTATAGGGAAAGGTCAGCCACAAAGTCTATTGTTGCAAATTTCCTGAAAGGCAGTGATAGGTTGAAGCTTAAGAAGGTGGGTGACAAAGGTTATGACAAATCATCTTTGAAACCCATTAGAAGGTTGGTGGCTATGGCTATGATGCGGTATTGCATGTTGGATGGTAGGAATTCTATGATTTATGGATACTATTTTATGCTCCTAATTCATTTTAGACATAATAAGGTTGTTTCTTTCCCCTATTATCTGTTGCTATCTCTTGAAAATTGCATTATTGACTACTACAAGAATTCAAACAACCCCTATTTGTATGATAGGTTAATGCTCCTATTAGCTGAGCATATCACTTGAGGCCAATTATGTAATTAAGACTCCTAAATTACATAAAGGGCATAAGGTCAAGGATACTCTCTTTGAGCTTGACACAAGGATGATTTAGAGAGTGATGAAATGGTCCTACTAAGTCCTCCAAGAAAAGGACCAAGAAAGAGGAATCCTCTTATTGGTCAAAGGGTTCTTGTACTAATTTGGATTGGGAAGGGGAAGGTAAGGGTTCCTCTAAAAATAAAAAAGCTAGTGTGAAGAAGGTTGAGTCTCCTCCTTCAATTGGTGTTAAAACTACTGATTTGGAAGGGGATGGTGAAGACAATAAAGGCTCTTCAAAGAAGAAGAAAAATGACTATGAAAAATGTTGACTCTCCTCCTTTGCTTAGTATTAAAACAATAATTCAGTTAGGGGATGGTGGAATGAGGAGAATGGGGAAGAATTCTATGGAAAAAACTACACCTATTCCAAGTAAAGGGAAGGAAATGGTTTGTGAGGCTATGGAGCAGCTATTGGGAGGCCCAAAGGAAATGTTGAGTCTTTTGATGCTATTAAAGAGAGGATGGTCACCTTGGATGGTAAGTTTCAATCTATTTTTTAAGCTCTCCAGTTGATGGATGGTAATGATGTTGTTCCCCTAGTGAGGGAGGGGATTGGTAACATTTTTTGGCTACTTAAATGGCTTCTTAATTAAGTTAAGCATCTTCATATGAAGATTGATTATGTGGCCCAATTCAATGTTTCTCTCACTAATAGTAATAATTTGGAATTTTTGGTTGTCAAAAATGTCAAATTTATGAATGGTATCCTTGATAGATTTGTGGCTAATGTTGAAAATTTAAAAGTTGATCATGAATCCATATTGGTAGCTCTTAAACAAAAAATTTCAAAGATTCTGGAAGATATTTCTACTCTTCTCTATGAGCCATATTTTGATGCAAAATAGTGTGGAGGGCTTGACTGTACTAAATGCATAAGCCAAACAATGGATTAGTAGGTCATTGTTCGATAGGAAGGAGATGCTAGTATTGGAGGATGTGGCCTTATTGGGTAATTCTAATATTGGTAAAGATAATGGTCCTTGCATTTAGACTAGGAGTAAAACAAAAAAAGGTGGAATGGTTTCCACCAAAGAGCATAACAATGTGGTTAAGATGCATGAGAGAGTTATTGCTAGTGATGTGGAGGCAGTAAGAATCATTAAGAATTTATAGTAGTAGTTGTCTCTCTTTTTTGTCTACATTTTTTTTCTTATGCTTGTTGATTGATGCTTCTAGTTTAGCTGATGGTTGGTTTTTTTCTTAAGGGCTAGTTGGTTTCAATGCTATTCTTTAATTAGCAGCCCGCCCCTTTTGTACAAGGTTTTAGGAACCCTTCAAAACTTTTTTTTCAAATAAAAAACAAGCTCATTGTTGGTTATTTTTCAAGTTGATGCCTTGAAAATCCTCTAAAGGATAGCCAAATCCTATGGTCAATCACTTCAAGATTAGTGGCCAACAAATGGGATATTTATTTCACATTTTTATCCCATGCACTTCATGTTCTCCAAACCTAGGGGGTCACCCTTAATGACATTGGATGTAGATATTCATCTAGTGGTGCAACACTATGTCCAATATATAAAATTCACACTAAATAACAAGGGATTGTATGGCTACATTCATGAATGATGCACCCCTTGTTCTCATTTCAATCCTAGTATGAGGGTATGTGCAGGATCATCATGCAAAAAATAGGCCCTTAAGTGGCAAAAAATTCAGAAAAATCAGTGTTAGGCAACTTGACGTAAATATTTGAATAAGTTATCTATATTATTTTAAAAATATGTAAGAATAGAATTTGTAGAAAATTGAATGTAGTTTCTAAAATACTAGTTTTATTTATAAATAAATAAAATCTATTTGGTGAAAATTTGAAATTTCAATGCAATAGTACTTAAATTTCAGGGAAAAAATAAGAAGTAGGTGTCTATCTGACCACCCTAACCATAATAAAATGACAATATTTTTTTGTAAGATTTTATATATAAGTAGAGGACTCATGTCCGGATGTGATGCATATTTTTTGTAATTTTTTTCCAAGTAAATAATTAATTATGAATTTTTTATTACAACTTTTAGAAAATATAAAAACTCCTGTCTGACCACCTTAACTTGGTCAAAAATTCATGAAATTTAATTTTTATTTTTTAATCCTATAGCATGTGAAGCATAGAATGTGACGCATGTTTTGGATTCAAAAATATGATACCGTTGAAAGTTATAGATGTTTTTCAATCAGCCTATTGATCAGGACTTTAGTCATAATTCTAATAGAAAATGAATAATAATTATTTATTAAATTCAAATTAAATCATAATTTATATTTTTGGAAAGCTGAGAATCTCCTCTAAAAACCCTTTTCGTTTCATTAATTTTGGGTGAAAAAAAAGTCGTCAGCCACATACCCTACAAATATTGCCACTTTTTGGCGCACCATGATCCTGCACATACCCATGAAGTTGAAACATAAAAAAGATATGAAACTAAAGCATAAAATGGTTTCTATAATTAAAATTTGTTTCTAAGGATGGGGGAAGAGAACAGTGCCAAGACCAATGCTTTCCTTGGGCTATAGACTTAAATGTTATGCATTGTATATGACATAACCAAATATATTTTGACGTCCTTCTGATAAAAAAAAATCATCTTATGATAATATAAGCTACAAAATCGTATAATAAAACCATACCTAACAATCCCTAGAAAATAATAACATTCCTATTAATTTATGGCTAGCATTTACTCTATCCCTTGAACCATCAACAAAACATTAAAATAACTCAAGAAAGCAAATGTGCTTGAAAGCTAATATAAACCTCGACTACATAGCTTAAAGAACATTATCATTCATAATTGGAATCTAATTGCATCAATAACTTATATATTCATATAAGCCACGTTTTCAAAATGTAGAGGCACTACCAATGTAATGACTAAATAACATAAGCATTCACCTTTTACATTCAACACCTATATAGATCCTTCTTATTTGGCCAAAAAACTCCGAACCTACCACACCCTCAAAACCCAAAACTTTCAAACACTTAAAAATTAGTACAATATTTTCCTTTACAGTAACTTAGATGATTTTAGACCTAACCCTAATCCAATTAGGGTTAATAAAGGAGAATAAATCTAATCAAATCAAACAAAATCAAATCCCCAATATGTGCATTTCATTCTTGGGTAAGTGAAAAAATATGGGGGCCCAAAAATGGGGCTTGAGTGGCCACTTTTTTTCTGCAATCGGAAAATACTGACCTTGGATATCAAATTGAGGATAGGGTGTGTGCAAGAAGTTGAGTCCACTTTTTGGCCCAAAAGTGGAAGTGTTTTCTGTGATTTTCAGAATTTGACACATTTGACCTTAAAATTTGAAGCACTTAGAGATGGAATCTTCAAAAAAGTCACTCATCATAAAATGTAGTGCTCAGAGTCTAGTTTCCAAATATGTAATTTATTTCAATACCCAGATTGTAAAAATTGAGTTTCAATAGGAATTTCTAAAAACCACTGTTTAAAAGTCACTTTTTTATACCATACCATGCACGTGTACGACATCCATATTTTGACCTAAATTATCATATTTTTCTAAATCCTTTTGGGAAAAGATTTGTGACTCACTGAAGCTTGTTTTTGATATTTTTTGTAATTTTTTATTGAATATTTTTTTTTTGTTAAATTTTTATTAGGCATATTTGTCGTTTTGAAAAATCGTCATGTACGACATGCATAAGATGACCTAAACTTATCATTTTTTATTTTTTTTTAAATTGAAAAGAATTTTCTGAAGTTTGTTCTCATGCAATCCGTTTGTCAAAATGTTATGTTGATCAAAAGTTATTAAAATACTAAAAAAACCTAATAATTCAAGTGTATGGACTAGTTTCATTAGAAATTAATTGAAAAATAGAAAAACTAATCAAATTATTTAAAAAATTACATATTTGGAATCTGTATTGTCTCATCTATGATGGGTTTTAATTTCGTAAAAAAAATTTGCAAAATAGGTCTTCAGACATATGTCCAAAGTCACTATTTTCCTATGACATTAACGGGACCTTCAAGTTGCAGGTCAAACCAGGTCCAAAGCTCAAGTTCAAGTCCCCAAGCCATTTCCTGAACCAAAAAACAAGCCAAAAACCCACCCAAAAATTCATAATTTAAAAATTAGGATCCCATTCTAAAACGGGATCTCGTTTCATAAAAAATAACATTTTTTATGGTTCTATGAAACAAGATCCCATTTTACAAAATGAGATCCCATTTTGAAAATTACCAAAAATAGAAAGTTTCCAAAAATGTAAAGTTTTCAAAACAGGATCCCGTTTTGAAAACTTTCCAAAAATGGAAATTTTTCAAAATTGGAATGGAAAGTTTTCCAAACGGGTCCCGTTTGGAAAACTTTCCATTTTGGAAAATTTGTTTTGGAAAATTTTCAAAATAGGATTCCATTTTGAAAATTTTCCAAGAGCGGAAATTTTAAAAAAATAGGATCCCATTTTTAAATTTAGACTCGGGATCCCGAGTTAAACGGGATCCCGCTTTTTAAAAATGGGATCCCGCTTTTTAAAAACGGGATCCCATTTTTTACAAGCCAAATTTTTTTTTTTGCTTAAGGCAAAAACTTTCACATTTTGTGGACTCATCTTCTTGCATTTACCTGATAGCTACACTCAAAATTTTGAGATGCAACAAAAACAAAGATCGTAGTGGTCCGAGTCTACTTTCTAAACTACTAATTTATTTTGAAAAATGGTTGAGATTAAGGGGTTCAAAAGTGGGTCCCACCAAAATTCGTGTTATTTTTCTCAGAAAAACATAACATATCAACTTTTTTGGGTACATAGCACAGTGAACCCTTTTTTATTATTTTTAAAATCACTTCAATGAGAAATTAGCAAATAGTATGTAGCTATGTATGATTTTTCTAATAAATTTTTAATGAATATTTTATTTTTTACTAATTTTTAAAGTGGATGCTTCCTAAAAATAGAATTTGGATGTGCTACCCCTACAAATTTTGGAAACTAATTGATTTTTTTTCTTTTTTTAATGTGTAGAATGGAGTGTAGTTTCTAAAAATGTAATTTATTTGAAATTTCAATGAATGGTTAATTTATAACAACAAAGAAACACCAAATACTAGTCTTTTCCAAAAAAGAGACACAAAAGAAAAAGAAATTATAGATGAAAGGATTAACATTGTCAAAACGTGAAAAAAATTACATCGTTAAATAGCTAAGAGAGAGCCTAACATTACCCAGGTGTTCGATTTGTTCAACATTGAAACATGTGCAATCCTGATGGTGAGCATCAACCCAATTATGTGAAATATTGTAGAATTTGCAAAAACACATCTTTGGACGTTGGGAAGGCCCTCCAAGCCTTTGGGTTGGTATTCCAAGGAAAATACCAAGCCCAAGGTTTGGAGATTCCCAAAACAAGATATAACACAATTGGTTTATAACACACTCACTTTATAATGCAAGCACATAATAACACGCTCATGTTATTTCCCTAGTTTTGACATGGTTTTTGCATTTGTGTAAGACATTTCTAGCAAGACATAACATGAGCATGTTATAATGTGCTTGCATTATGTGTTTATTTTTGTATGTTTATATATATGTATGTTTGTATGTATGTATTCGCTTATGTCATGTATGTATGTATTTATGTACGTAAAATTGTATGTACATATGTACATGTATGCTTGTATGTATGTAAGTATTTATATATTTAAGTATGTCTTTAGAGGGAGGGAGAATTTTAAGAGAGAGAGAGAGAGAGTTGTCTAAGTAGGGTGGGAATGAGAGGGGGGGAGAGGCCTGAGAGAGAGATGTAGAGAGGTAGTGAGAGAGAGTCTTGAGAGATGGAGAGGGGGTGGAAGTGAGAGATCTAAGAGAGAGGGAGTGGGAGAGAAGGGGTTGGAATGAGAGGGACTTAGCTAGGTGGGGTGGGAGGGATAGAGAGAGAGAGAGAGAGATAACTAAGAGAGAGGGAAAGAGAGAGAGGGGGGAAGAGAGGGAGAGAAAGAGAGAGTTATATGGGTAGGTGTTGATGGTCAAAAGTAATACAATAATGTTAAACAAAATATTTCTACTCTATTTCTTCTAAAAAAGACAAATAATCTAAAACCACCTATCTTCCAAGGTCTATGTTGTTGGTTCTCAGTTGTGTTGATATCATTTAGTTGTCCATGTAACCATAATATTCAAGGGGCCTAATGGTAAGCAAGTAAAAACAAGATAGTACAAAGTAATTTAACATTGGGGGGTTTAAATAAACATAAAAAGATTGATCAAGGCTTAGGACAACAAAGCATGAACATAGATTCCTTTTGATTCAGACATGCAATTCTTATAATGAGCACTTTTCCTAATCAACTAAAACCATAGAACACAATTTATGAAAAAGTCCATACCATTGCATCCATTCAAAATGTAGATTTAAAGCATACAACCATTCATCATTTCCTTTTTTTAGACTTTTCAATAACAAAATTCCATAAGCTCATTACTATAATTAATAGATCAAGAAACATCATTCATAGATAATGCAATAAATGGTTTTTAAACTCAGAATATTCTATTGATTTTCATCAAATAAGAAAAATTTATGCATATAAAAATGCACTAGCATAGGAATAACCATTTTTTATCAACATCATCATTAAACTCAACAACTTCTAAAATAAAACTACTTGTATTCAAACTATAAAAATTATCCAAGTATCTTGCATAAAGTTGTAACTTGAAAATTGTATCTAGTCTCTAGGTAGCCAATCTGACTTCAATTAGTTGACCTTTACAATGAGGAAAGAATTCTAAATTATAGATAGAATTAGCATCAATCTCTCTTATCAAAAATCAAGATCCACAAATTTGGGACTGTTGATGCCAAAATTTGACAAGGCAATAGTGTCTTATGGGAAACTCAGTTTATGGGGGACCTTTTGTGCTAAACTGAGTGACCTTTGCATTTTTAGAGAAGTCAAATTCTTCTATAATGGGGTTTTGGAAAGGGGAAAGGAAACATATATGATAAAATAAAGTCTAACCTAAGGTGATGCACCAAGACTTAACGATAGGCACGATAAATCATAGATCTAAGGGCCTGATTGGTATTTGTAGTGTTCCAAAAAAGTAGAAACTAAAAATTAAAGCATAGACAATCCATTCATTGACATAAAATAACATTGCATACATTCCTACTGCTAAGAAGAGTCATTAGTCATGATCTAGATCAACAAACTTCCATTCAATATATATAGTTCTCAAATGAAATGTCAAGACAATAGCAACATAGTTTACAATTTAATCAAATAGCATGAAAGAATAGAAAGGCCAAACAATTGGCATAGCCTGAAAGTCTTTTGCAATAAAATAAAATAGTAATAAAGGCCTGGCAACTTTTCCTAAAACTAGTATTCCTTCAAAATTCTGAATCATTTTCTCACAACAAAGAAAAGTATAGATAGCAAAACAATTCCCATCGCTTTGGAGAGTAGCAACAAAAAAGATTTCACGATCCTTGGAAATGATACAAAAATAAGAATATTCCCCAAGTCGTTGCAACATAAAAAATTCAAAACCAAGCATCTAGTCATTCCAGGCATAGGTGCATCTCCTACAAATGATGGTGGTGGTCTCAACAAGGTTAAACAGACAAGTGTCACCATCCTATGCAAATGATTACATGCGGTGACCAATCACAATATTTGGTTTGCCTGATTCATCACCTAAATACAAGATCCGACGAATAGGCATGTGGCAGCATTTCGCTACCCATGTGAACCTTTATATCTCATCGCTAAAGACTTGCACCAAGGCTACACATGTTGAGTAGGCAGAGCTCTATCGAAAAGTGAAGGAAACGAACATCAGTTGGGTGCAAATGAAACACATGGTAGCATTTCATTTCCCATAGTTGTTATTTCATTCTCTCACTGAAATATTTGTGAAGAGTAGACATGTAGCAAGAGTGCATCGCAAACAACAATTGTGAGTCCCACAAAATTTCTTTGGGAATGAGAGCTTCATGGCACTCGAGTAGAGCCCAATGTGGAAGCAAAAAGGAACGATCAAAATGGCCCATAGCTACGACACGTGCAAGTATAGCGAGGATTCCTGAGATGCAAAAGGAAGGGAAACCCTCAAGGTGAGCAAAGAAGACATGTGGAGGGGGAAGTAGACCTTGATAAAAGGTCAAGTGGATTTCCTATGATGCACAGGTCGATACCTAGAAGAAAATACACCTGAAGGGAGCTCATTGAATATTTATTAATAGCTTTTGGAGACTACTAGGGGCATTTCACTTGAGGAACAAAGAACCCAAAATTTATCTAGTTTATAGACCAGAGGGCTACTTCATCAGGTGATAGAATCAAAGACTAGAAAGAGCCACCTGTAGAGGCGACCATTCATCCTCAGATGGCCTTACCATGTTGTGCAAATTCTCCTGTGTTCCGCTTAGATCAATTGTTTCTTCATGAGGTAGCACATCAGGTAAACTAGCCCCTAATTCACAATGAAACAATAGTTGTGCAAGTGGATGAATAACTCCCTCAATTTCGGTTGTGGTGGGAGTATGACTGAAATCCTTGAAAGCATCCATATCATTCTCCTTCTCCTCAATTCTTTTGACAATCTGTTCAGTCGTAGCAATAGACCCATTCTCAAGGAACGGGGACAATAAACCCATCCTATTCAACTTGGAGAAACTCTCCTGCATGTTGTCCATTATCCTATTCAAAGTAGTCGCAGTTGCTTTAGTGCACTAGAAAGTAGGGTGGCAATGGATAAACTTGTTTGTCATCTAGGCAGCAACATCCCGATCTTCAATCCTAGCCCTAGCGAGGTTTTTATCAGAGATCGAGTATAGCTCGGTGAGCAGATCTTTTGCTTCCAGAACCTTTTCCAAGATAAACCATGGGAACTTTTCAATCGTATCATGAGTGTCCTAGCTCAGCTTTAATTCCTTTGCAATGAATTGGAGGATGGGTTGTAGTGCTAGGTAAAAAAAATTAATCTTTTCCCAGTGAGAAATGTACAACTGCCTAACCAATAGAATAATTTTTCACTTTGTAGGAGAAGATAGGAAAGAGCTTTTAAGAGAAGTTATCTCTACATCTTTTGAGTTAATGGCTCGAGAGTGATTTGCTAAATGCATGTCCAAAGAGGACTTTGTCTCTTGAAGCTCTTGTTCTAATTGAGCTTTTAGGCCCTCAAATTCAACCTCTTTTTGTTGTAACTTTTGCTCATATTGAGCTTACTTGTGCTTCAAATCCTCATTCTTCTATGTTATTTCTTGACTATACTCAAGGCGAAGTCGCTCCAGCTCTTCATTCTTTAGCTACAAATTCTTCTTTACCTTCTAATTCTTAGTATGTAGGTATTTTACCATAGAAGGGTCGATAGTCTAAACCTTTGCAAGCTCACCCTGGAGTCTATTCCTCTCATTCTCTATTGCCAACACCCTTTCTATCATATGTACAATATCCACCTCCAGGGATTTCTCTTTTTTCTCTAAAAAGATAACCCTTTCCCTTATTGCTTTAAGTTGCTCATCCTTTTTCTTTAGCTGGTGACCAGTTTTAAGGAAGTTAGAGGTGACCAGCCATTTTGTTTCTTCCATAATCTCAACCTTATCCTACGGTCATGCCACCTTTATGTCAAGCCCTACCACATATATTTCATAGTCTTCTGGGCATATCTCCCCTTGTGGCTTGGTTACTCTCGGGTACATGGCTGCAAACTTTAGCTCTTGTTGGGTCTCATCATAAAGAATATATATTTTTGGCTCAATAGAAGTACCATCATCCTTTTCCTTGCGCTTTTATATTCTACTTTCATGTTCTTCTTTTCCACATTCAATCTGTGCCATGAATTCAACTGGTGACAAAACTAGTCTACCTGTGAAAGGAGCACCAAAATGTAGGGCATATGGATAGGTAATTTTGATAGGCCCGGGCATTTGATTTTTTTGGAGAGTGACTATTTGTGAGGAGAAGTGGGGCACATTCCAAAGCTTGGTTTAAAAACCAACAGAAGGGCTAGCCACTTTGCATGACTCAATTGGTGAATTAGTAGGACTCATGGGCTAGAATGGTGAAGGAGTTGTCATTGTAGAGTCATCATGTTGTGATGGAAGAGGATCTGCAGCAATAGTAGAAGTAGGGGTGCTTGTAGAGGCCATGCCTTCAGAAGCAAGGCAATTAGAGCCTAAGTGCAAATAGTTTGTGTAAGGGTTCACGGATGAGTAAAGCTAGGTGGAGTGGTCTATGAGAATTAGGTGAAACCTCCCACATGTGTTGGATTAAAAGTGGGAAACGGAAGGCCAGTACTCATGGCAAGGATTATTGCTAAGACAGAGATAGATACCAAGGACTAAGAAGCAAGAGAAGGAGTGAATTTTACTTTTTGACTAGTTGATGGTGGCTCTAGAATCATTAGCAACTCTCCTTCAACCTCAAGCTCCTGGCTAGTAGCAAACACCTATCTTTTGGTAGGTTCTTGTGAACCCTCTCTGATAATGGTCTTTGTACATTGCCATTTTGTGGGTGGGGCTTCATGAGCTTCAGTAGTTATTGTCATTTTCTAGTGTGGTACTTTGGCTAACTTAACAGCCCAAGTGAGTGTATGAAAATCCCTTGATACATTAAACTACACATTCATGGCTACATAGGCAGGTTGTCTAGAGCTTTTCTCCTTTGGCGCACGGAGGATGCAAAAGTCGGCGCTTCCTCTTCCTACTCTTTGGACTCATCCTCTGGGTCATCACTCTTATTGACACTAGAGTCTGGGTTGGGATGGTCTTCATCCCGCTATTTTTCAAATTCCTTTTCCTCCTTCAAGCTCTCATAAGGGGCATCCAATTGCCTTGTTTCTTGGTGATACTTCCAGAAAGCTTCTATCTTCTCATCAATCCATTCCTCATCCTTCTGCAACTTTTTGTACATGGCGTGTTCCATCTAGACATTATCTTTGGCCACCACCATATCAAAGTAGAACTTGTGCCATGGATCTCTATTATCATGTGTGGGAATACATGCTAGTTCAACAAAATTTTCATCTTTGTCAGCCCACAGGTTACACCGCTTTTCCCAGTAAGGTCGAGGAACATGAGTAACTTTCATGTGCGACTCTAGAAGTTCATTGAAAGGGTTGTAATCCAATTTTTTACATACCAAAACCAACCCTAAATGAGCCAGTTTATCCTGCAATAACTAATTTGATTGCTTCTTTAACAGAGTCACCGTTTTGAAATTCTTTGGACAAGTGAAGAATCCTTGTCTCTTGACTCTTGATTTGTTGTAGAAGGTAAAATCAATGATACACACCTGCCTAAATATTTCAAGCATGAGCAACCTATCTATGATGCAAGTTGGGAGAAGGAAGGGTTGACCAGTGAAGCCCCGCATTTAGAGAATTGTGAAATTTGTTTCTAAGAACTAGTCATAAGTGGGAGTGAAACTCTACATATATCTAGTCTGATCCTCATCGAGTCAGACTATGCCACCTCCTCCTTGTAAATATTGCAAGACCAAAGTTATAAAATAATCTAAAAATGTATAATAATCATATGACATGGAAATAAAGGGTGTCCACATGGATACTGGCTTCCTCCTCTTCTTTTCATCAAAAATTGATAATTCAAAATACTTGTTGAAGAAATCAGGGTTTTCATGTAGGAACATGTGAACCAGGAAGGAGAGAAATCTAAACTTTCTCTCTACCAGGTAATTTTTTATTTTCCATATCATCTCCTCCACTAGGAACTCGGCGAAATCATACCAAAAGGTATTGTGTTGTTTGCGGAATTGGAAGTCTGGTCCTAGTTGAAAGGTTTCCACCATCTCGTCAGAGTCTTGGCCACACACAAAAGCTAACATTGACATGGTATCTTGCATATTCTTGTGAAATGAACTGTGCAACAATAGGATACTCAGCACCTTAGTGCCTGTGATTCCCTTCTTACTGATCTCCTCTATCAAGAAGTCTGAGCTCTTTTTCATCGCCTTCCATGTTTTTTCTCCTTTATCAAGGAAAAAGGACTCAATTTTCTCTCTTCTTTTACTTGGATCTAGGACACATAGCATATTCCAAATGGCTTGTGGGCTGATGTGAACTTTTAAGTTTTAGCCCTCGATGGAGCAGGTGCTAGGGTTATAATGTTGAATGGCAGCATCAACTATCTCTAGGTGGTAATGTACTAGCGAGACCATCTATTATGGAAGACCACTATACCAAACCTTCCTTACTATCGATGTGTCTGCCTTAGGTGACTTCACCCTTGCACAAGTTTCTTCTCTTATGGATTTAGTGTTTTTTGTGAGTCACAGGTCATAAATATTATCCCATTTCTCCTCAACCCTTTTCTTGTTTTTGCAATTTTTGGGCCTATCCAACTCTATCGTATTCACCCTCTTCAGCTTTCTTGGTATACTAGAGGAATAGCATATGCTAAATCTTCATAGATATACACATCTCTAACAACCATATGGTTGTAAACAATTCCTTGCCAATCTCCTCCTTGATTTACTGTGATGAACTCTACAACATTTTTCTTTAGATGAAGGTATGTGTAGGATCATGATGGGCCAAAAAGTGGCAATATGATGGGTATGTGGCTGATGACTTTTTTTTAATCCAAAATTGATGAAATGAAAAGGGTTTTTAGAGGATATTCTCAGCTTTCCACCAATATAAATTATTCTTTACTTTGAATTTAATAAGTAATTATTATTCATTTTCTATTCAAATTATGACTAGAAAGTCTTGATTGATAGGATAATTGAAAAACATCTATAGTTTTCAAATGGTATCACATTTTGTGAATCCAAAACATGTGTCACATTTTATGATTCACATACTATAGGATTAAAAAAGGAAAAATTGAATTTTATGAAGTTTTGACCAAGTTAAGGTGGTTAGACATACGATTTTTTTATATTTTTTAAAAGTTGTAATAAAAAATTCATGATTAATTATTTACTTTGAAAAGAATTTAAAAAAAATATGCATCACATCAAGACATGAGTCCTCTACTTATATATAAAATCTTATAAATTTTTTTATCATTTTATTGTGGTTAGGGTGGTTAGACACACCTTATTTTTTCCTTGAAATTTAAGTACTACTACATTGAAATTTCAAATTTTCACCAAATAGATTTTTTTTTTAAAAAAACCTAGTAGTTTAGAAACTACATTCAATTTGCTATAGATTCTATTATTACATATTTTTGAAATAATATAGATAACTTATTCAAATTTTTATGTCAAATTGCCTAACTCTGATTTTTCTAAATTTTTTGCCACTTAAGGGCCTATTTTTTCCATGATGATCCTGCACATACCCATGAAAACTTTTGCAGGTTCTAAACTCTTTGTAAATTTAATCTGGCTCTAGATATGTTGAAAACTTCTCTACACTTTAATCCTTGGCATATTTGAAAAGACTTTAAACACTAAACTTTTTCATGCAATATTTAGCTATCCTTTCTCAAGGTGGTAGAGGAAAGTGTGCTTTTTGCATTTAATTTGGCATGTACCGTTAATTCCTCAGCTTGTAAAAAATGAATTACTTTCCATTTCGAGGCAGCAAGAATTCATTATTGCATTTAGCAATCGTGTGATATGTTGTGATTCCCTTGAAACTAGAGCCAATTATTTTCCTTCTAACCTTGAGTTAGCATGTGCTGGTAATTAATATCCTAGATGGAATGGTTAATCCAAAGCAAATGATCATAGCTTGAAAAGATATGGATCCTACCTTGGGCTCTAGGAAATGCCTGTGAGATGACATAATAGCCTACAGTTGTGCAGCTTACTACCGATGAGCACCACCATTTTAAAGCTAATTAACTAGCTCTTATTAACTTGGCATGCATTGAATCATACTTCTATAGATGCAATTGGTTAGGAAATGTGAGAAAACATACTGCACACCTTACAAGTTGGCACTTGGTTATCATCACATTTTCTCAAAATGGATTAGCATGCGTCTTCTTATTTTTTCTATAAATAAGCCGCTAAGTCATGAGGAAATCACACTTAGCATTTGAGCAGTTTTAACAATAGGTCATTGGCACAGTCTTAAGCTTCAGTAAGTGAGTTTTCTCATAAGCTAGGTGGTAGGAAAGTTTCAGTGTTAGTTAGAAGGTAGAAGAATTGTGTCAGTATCATGGATACTCCCATTAGGTTAACTTATAATAAGTCACAGACAGCTTTTCTGGGAGACATTTCCACTAGGCAATTGAAGAGAATGACCAAAAATAAACACTCCTTGGTTTTGGTAGCCATAAAATGGGTTTTGGGTAGGGATTGTATAGAGTACGAGGAAAAATACTATGTGAACACTAATATTTACTCGCACTTTGTAGCATCAATGTTAGACATTGGTATCCCTAGGCCTCTAACTCTAAAGCTAGTCAAGGAATTTTTTCCAAAAATGTACCTGAATGGCCTAGGTGAGATTGTCGCTCATGCCGCATATGGGGTTGGCCTGCCAATAGCTAGTGACCTCCGATGCTACATTGAGGAAGAAGCAATAGTTATATGGTTGTTGTTTCTTAGTGGATTCTGCCTTTAGACACACAATGAGCATCGACAGAGGGTTACCCAGGCCTTGCACTTTGTGTTCAGCAGCTACAACGTAATACCATTCTACAATGTTGATTGGTAGACTGACTTCAGGAACTTGTTGTTCCCTCTGCCAATGGCGGTTGTTCCAAATGATTCTACTTCTACTGCTAAAGAACCTACTGATGAAGATGTGGTAGGCATTTCCATAGAAGAAGCAGTAGATGTTGCCATAGATGTGTTAATTGCTACCTCTTATGCTCTTGGATAAAATGCCTCCTTGTTTCCTTGATAACACGTCTCCCTGTTTCCTTGATAAAATGCCTCCCTGTTTCTATTTTTTGTTGTTGAATACACTACCTACCTACAGTTTTTGTATATAATCCTAAAAAAGGCTATAGATATAGCATATATGAAAGAATAGCTTGTCTAATCATATACTTTTTCAATTATGGTTTCTCAACCATTTTTGCAATGTAAAAAATGAAACAATATATATAAAATAAAAATCCATAGCTCTTTCTTCCATTCTGCATATCTATTGTATGGCCTCCTTTATTAGCATATGTGTTCATTTTCTTTGCACATGGGTGTGTTTTTTTTTTTAAAGCAATTCCACTACTCTACTTTCTGTAATGATGAGTTATTTATGCCAAAACATGAACCAACTTCAAAAAAAGATTGGCCAACACAAACGAAAAGAAAATAAAAGCATTATTCACATATGTACAAAACTAAAATTTGGCACTTAATGGAACAACTTAAGATGAATCCCATTGACCAGAATTCCTAAGGGTTCTTGTTCAATAATTTCTAACTCGAAAGCATTATGCTCCTTCCATTGAATTATTTTAAAGGGGCCCTTGAATAGGCTATCAGATTTACCATGCTGACTTGGCTTAGTAGCCCTTTTATCATATTTTAGTACTAAGTCTTTGTACTTTAGGACTTGGTCAAAAGCCTTCTTGTCAAACCATCGCTTGAACACTTGTTGGTGGTTTGCCATGGCTATTAGGGAATTCTCCCTTTTTTCTTATACTTCTAACAGTTTAGCAAGCTGAACCTCCATGGCGCCATTTTTTTCTATCTCAATAGATTTCAACATTTGAAGTGATAGAATCTCCATAGATATAGGCAACAATGCCTCTTTCCCGTATACTAACTTATAAGGTGAAGTCTTAAGGACTTGCTTAGGAGTTATATGGTTTTCCCAAAGCACTACTCAGAGGTTTTTATTCCATTCTCTCTGGTTTTCTGAACCAATTCTTTTAAGGAGTCGGACTAGGTTCTTGTTCATTGACTCTGCTAGGTCGTTTCCCTGTGGGTAATAATTTGATGATGTCTTAAGGAATATGCCATTTGTTAATGCAAAGTGACATACCTTTGTGCCTAGGAAAGCTCTGGCATTATCAGAAATGATAGTTTCTGGAGGACTGAACCTTCTCACTAGCTCTTCGAGGAAATCCACTATCTTTGTCTCTGTTGCATTTTAAAGTGGAACAACCTTTATCCATCTTGTGAAGTAATCCATGGTGTTCATAATCCACTTGTTCCTTGCACTAGAAGTGGGATTAATCATCCCGATGAAGTCCAAGCCCCATTGTGAAAATGGTTCGTCTGCTACTATAGGTTTGAGAGGCATTGCAAAATTTTTCCTTATGTCCATAAAGAACTGGCATTTTTCGCAAGATTTTACCAAAGAGTGGGGGTCATTGAAAAGTGTGGGCCAATAGTAACCTACGCACATGATTTTGATGGCGGTGGTTTTAGTAGAGAAGTTTCCACCTGCAATACTGTTGTGGAATGTGTTAAGGATTCTCTTTGCTTGCTCTACAGTAATATATCATAGGAGGAGACCATTGAAATTCCTTTTGAAAAGGACCCCTCCACCAGCATGTATTTGCAATTTTGTAGCCAATAGTATCTCCTCTTTTGGGAAGAAAGACCTAGTGGATACTTTATTGTTTGTATAAACCTCATTCTATCTATTAGCCAACAACCCTCGGATTCTAGCTCATTTATTAGAACAAGCTCCAGTTGCTCTCCTTCGATGGTTATCTCTTCGTCCTATGCCATGTATTCACATAGTCCTCTTCCTCTGATAGTTTAAGTGGGTTTGACCTCAATGTCATATTCAATGATCTTGGTGATCCAATTAGCTCTTTTCTTTGTGATTTCTCCCTCCATGATATATTTTCGCACATTGGAATGCACAACATAAACACTTTGTTGTAGGAAATTAGATGGTATAACTTTTTAAGTCCCTTCACTATTGCAAAGGCTTGTCTTTCAATGAAATTATAATTCGTCTCATATTCCTTCAAGGTCCAAGAGTAGAATGCCACTAGATTCTCTCATTTTCCTTCATTATCCCTTTGGGTTAAGACAGTAGCAATACTAGACTTGCTACTGAATGCATACATTATAAAATCATTAGATAAATTTGGATTAACTAGTACTAGAGCTATGGAAATAGCATCCTTGAATTTTTCAAAATCTTCCTAAGCTTTGGTTGTCCACTTGAATTCTTGATCCCTTTTAACCATCAGGGTGATAGGCTTAATTATTCCTAATAAAGTCAGAAATAAACTTGTTAACAAAATTTACCTTGCCTAAGAAGGATTGAACGCCTTTCTTGTTCACCGAAAGGGGAAGTTCCTTGATAGCTTTCACTCTCTTGGGGTCGATTGAAACTCCTTTGGATTCCACGTGTCCTAACATCTTTCCTTGCGTTACTCTGAATATGCATGTTTTTGGATTTAGGAAAACTTCAAACTCTTGGCACTTTTGAAAAACTATTTATAAGTGGTTGAAATAATCATCCTTAGATTTAGAAAACATAGTAAGATCATATAAAAGATTAGAATAAACTTATTGATTAGCTCACTAAAAACGATGTCCATCGCTAGCTAGAATGTTTCCCCTACATTGGATAAACCAAAAGATATTTTAGCATATGCAAATGTTCCCCACTTTGTAGTGAATGTAGTCTTGTGTTGATCCTCCTTGGATCGGATCTGATTGTAACCAGAGAAGCCATCCAAAAAAGAAAACATTTTTGATCCTACTACCATTTGTAGGATTGACTCCATAGAAGGCAACAGATAATAATCCTTTAGGGATGTTATGTTTAGGTCTCGAAATTCCACACACAAGTGAATATCTCCATTCTTCTTTTGGACCAGGACCAGATTGGATAGCCAATTACTATGCTTGATTGAGAAGACAATCTATGACTCAATTAGCTTGGTTAGCTCTTGTGCCATTAGCACTTCAATTTTGGGGTTTACTAGCCTCTATTTTTTTTGGACTGGTTTTGCACCTTCTATCAGCTTGATCGTGTGCTGAATGATGTCAGGATCATATCCCTCTAGATCATCATAGGACCAAGCCATTACTCCATATTTCACATAGAAATTGATGAGCCTTTCTTTATCATAGTGTTGGACATCTTTTCTAACTCGAAGGTTTCTGCCATTTGAGACCCAAAGGTCTACATAATCACTTGTGTCTCCCACAAACTTCCATCTATCATTTCTTGCATCATCACAATCAAAAAAAAATTGAGAGTAACCAATCCTTTCAAATGCTTTTTGGATTTGAGTTGCATGATTTGTCCTTCATAAGCCTCGGTGATCTTTGGTTGAAGTTGATCGGAAAATTCCCCCGGTTGTTGCATGAACGAGGTGATGTGTTCATCACTTTCAAAATCCTACCAACTTTTATCATTATTAGGATCTCAACTAGGTCCCAGACTCAGTGTCGATAGGATCTCATGTGGACATTCCTTGCTATAGAAATCCCTCAAACTTGGTTGAATACTAGTTTGGAATCTCTGAACACCATTAATTGCTTAATTCCCATTCACTTCGCAAGGCTCAAACCTTGAACTAATCCTTCATATTTGGCTTCATTGTTTGAAAAAGTGAATTAGAAGTGGAAATACCTTAGTATTTTTTCATTTTGTGGGGATATTAAACATATCCCCACTCTAACACCTACTTTACATCTTGCTCTATCAAAGTACAACTCCCATAGCTCAAGTGCTTGGCCACCTTCAAACTCTTTGGCAACCTTTGGGAGCACTTTCTCTTCATCATAAATTACATAGGTGCCAAATCTTGTAGCATGACAATTGCCAAAAGGGTGACTGTCCATGTGTTCACTCAATAGAGCATCCTCTTGGTCATCCCAATCTCCACTCACCTTTTCTTCCTCTATTAATTCAATGCAAAACATTTTTTGCTTACTGATAGAGGTATACACGGCTTCAAAATTGATCAAGGCTTCATCCACTACATGTTTAGAATGTAAAGCCTTTGATTCTATCTTGATTTTTGTGTCGTGATTGGTTCTAAGAATCAGATGTGACAAATCTAGGGATAGGTATCCACCCACCTTTGAAGTAAATTCTTAAGATAGATAGAGGCCAAACATGGGAGGAACATCTATGATCACAGTGTCTTGCGGCACTGTGATATTAGGGCAATTAAATAGATTCAAAGGAAGTTCCTTGATGACACCTATGGTTTCAAATTTGTTCCCATCAAGCTGTATTATTCCTCTTTTCATAGGTTCATAGCCAAGTCCTAAAGGTTCAACTATTTGTTTAGGTATAACCATGGTACTAGTGCCAAAATCAATCATAGCATTGTGCAATAACTTCTTCCCTATAATGAGAGTTAAGAAGAAGGGTTGGGGCTTCAACTTATCTCTAATTTTGACAAGGGATTCTCTTGTATTGTTCATAAGGACTTTAGCTGGAGATAGTTGATTAACAACCTCTGAATTGGCTAACTACTTTGTTGGTACTATGTTGACCTCTACTTGAAGCACCTTCTCTAATAGCATTTTTTTCTTTGGGATAGCTAAAATTTCCCATAGAGACACATTAGTAGATGATTTCTCCAATTTTTCTACCACATTAAAAGGTAGAAAACTTGGAGGTTTTTGCTCCTTTGCTCTTGTTATGATAATTTCCTTCTGTAGTTGATATTACAGCGGCACAGTGGAAGTGCCAGGTATCTGATCAGAAGCAACTTTAAGTTGCAGGCTAGCTAGATGCAGAACAACTGACTTGTCGGTAAATCTCCTCTTTGAGCGAGTGTTATATTTAGATTGCACTTGCGATGTTTTGGATATGAACATATCATTAGCAAATAACATTTCTTCTTCCTCCATCCATGAGAAAAGAATGTGATTAGGAGAAATGTCAGATTCTTGTTCTATAGACATCCCTTGCATTTTCATGGTAAGAACCACACTCTCCATTTGTGGTGAGGCATATACATAACCTCTATGGTCTGGCATCGCACCTTGGTTGCGTTGCTCTACCACCTTTTGTTGTAAGTTTCCACACAGATAGTTTTGGGGCATATGCATGTCACTACAAGGGAAGCACCATAGATTGATGTCATCAATGAGGTTATTCTAGCCCTTGGTTAATTCTCTACTCGAGCTTTGTGAAGCCCTCATCAGCGGACTAGGCACTGACACCATTTGGTTGATGGTCG
>VDFB02364623.1:0-24629 GCA_007258455.2 Sequoia sempervirens | reverse complement strand
ATATCCTCCACCAAGCTGAACATGCACTTAAGATGAGTTCCATGTGTCAATCAAGTGTATGGAGGATAGGACACTCAGGAGTTAAGACTAACCTTAGGAAGATGAGCAATGACTAACTTCAGACATGCGGTGATTGCCTCCTTCACAAGGATGGTGCAAGCAAAAGTGAAACCATACTCTGCATGAGATGAGGATTTTGTATGACCTACACTTGAAGAAAGGTCATCCTTGAGATTGTACTTCAGTATGGGATGTAGAATCTACACAAAAGAAGTGGAAATGGAAGAAGATGAAGATGATGCCATGGAAGACACCACCATTGTATGAGGCATGTTGATGGGATATGAGAAAGGAGGAATTTTTAGAAGAAAGGTAGGAAGGGGAGGCTCTATAGAAGGATCGATGAATGCTTGCACCCTTTTGGGGTGAGGTTCATCAAGATCCTTCAATGAAGTCGAAAGAAGCACAAAGGAAATAGGAATTGAAGTGGAATAAGGATTAGAAGTAGAAGAAACCATATAATAAGTTGTAGGAGTAGGTATAGAAGGAATAGGCTCCCCCTCACTCTTCTACAAAGTGGTGTGTTCCATGGACAAAGCCTTTCACTAGTGCTACATGCAAGTTAGTTATGTCAACTATGGGCACTCAAAGGGATGAACTGAGAAGAGGCTAGGAGCTTATATTGTACCATAGGAGGAACATTCACAACCATTGTCAGTGGAATGGGACACTCCATAAGAGGAGTAGGAGGAGCAACAAAATTAGAAGCAAAAACATAAAGAGGTGTCCTGGTACTGAAACTCTTCCCATGCTCTGCCTTAGAGGTAGGTGAGAGAACAAGTAGAGGTCACGCTGGCCAAGATGTAGGAGGAACCCCACAAAAAGACTTCTCCTTCCCATATAGGGTGGGTCAAGGTACCATGGGTAGAAAAAGAAGCTAGAAGACCTAAGGCTTTGACTTCTACAACATAGGAACCTTTCCTTTTCCTACAATGGTCACAAGACAATGAACGAAGGACACCACCAAGGGTTGTGAAGCAAAAGAAAGAGGTAAAAAAGATGAAATAGAGGAACTAGAAGGGGGAGGATTAAGGGAAAGAGAAATACTTTCCTTCCCCTTTGTAGGGGCAGAGGATGAATCCTTCTACTACCCACACAAGAAAGCCTTCAAAGACACAACATAGGGACTGATGGAGGAAAACCACCTTTCAATGTTGAGCTCCCAATCTTATACATGTAATAAGCTCCATACAAGAGATCTCCCATAGGGGGGGTCTAACTAGGGCGAACCAAAAATGGTTGAGAGGGAAGCCCCCACATGCTACCAATGGCTTGTATCTAGTGTCAAGTGGACAATGTGTATGGTTCCCTCATGGGGATACTTCAATAATTTATGGATTATGAATGCAACCATGTTCATAGAGGGTAGCTGCATAATGCCCTTGAATGTTGCTCAAAACTAGTTTGATTCCAATATCACAATAAATAGAACATTGACAGACTTAGGACCAAATAAAACTGACAAAGAAATAGATCCCATAGGGGCAATAGAAAACCCATCATGAGTATAAAGGGTGGCAATGTGATTCATCATACTTCTTGTGAAAATTATTAATGAATAAGGTCTTTTGTATGATAATGTTCACTCAACTTGACATATAAGCCATAACAGCAATAATGATGATAAGTAGGAGGTATTTTCCATAGTGTGTCAAATTGTCATATTTCTATCAAGATTCAATCGTGTATTTTTACAAGTCAAATTCATTGACCCATGTTTCATGAGTAGTGGTTCACAAGAACCCTTCTCTCATGATAATGAATGGTCCACTTAGCACTCATTACATCTAGGTGATTCTCATAGAGGTGAAGAATTGGGCCTTCTCGGGTGGTCATCAATCCCAATGTACTACTCCAGCTCAAGTGTGTTTAACCATAGAGTTTTCTCCAAGGTTAATCCCAATTAGCTTGCAACACCATTTGTAAAACCTTCAATAAGTGTTGTGCCTTATGAACCATTCATTATAGAGCCCCTTTAGCTCATCAATTGATAAGTAGGAGTTATTTCCATAGCATGTCAAATTATGATATTTCTATCAAGATTCAACCATGTAGTTTTATGAGTTAAACTCATTGACCCATGTTTCATGAGTAGTGGTTCACAAGAACCCATCTCTCATGATAATGAATGGTCCACTTGGCAATCATTGCATATAGGAGATCCTAGCCTCTTCTTAGGTTGTCCCTTTGAGTGGTTGTGAATGTTCCTCCTCTGGTACAATAGGAGCTTCTAGCCTCTTCGCAGGTCGTCCCTTTGAGTGCCCATAGTTGACATAACTAGCTTGCATGTGAGCATTAGCACTAGTGGAATGCTTTGGCCATGGAGCACACCACTTTGTAGAAGAGTGAGGGGGAGCCTATTCCTTCTATACCTACTCCTACAACTTATTATATGGTTTCTTCTACTTCTAATCCTTATTCCACTTCAATTCCTATTGCCTTTGTGCTTCTTTTGGCTTCATTGAAGGATCTCAATGAACCTCACCCCAAAAGGGTGCAGGAATTCATCGATCCTTCTATAGAACCTCCCCTTCCTGTAGCTTTCTTCTAAATATTCCTCCTTTCTCATATCCTATTGACATTCCTCATACAATGGTGGTGTCTTCCATGGCCTCATCTTCATCTTCTTCCACTTCCACTTCTTTTGTGTAGATTCTGCATCCCTTGTTGAAGCACAAGCTCAAGGATGACCTTTCTTCAAGTGCAGTTCATACAAAATCCTCGTCTCATGTAGAGTATGGTTTCAATTTTTCTTGCACCATCCTTGTGAAGCACTCAACCTTCCTAGGAGGTCACCCATCCTAGTACTACTCCAGCTCAAGCATGCTTAACCACATAGTTTTCTCCAAGGTTAAGCCCACTTAGCCTACAACCCCATTTGCAAAGCCTTCAACAAGTGTTGTCCCTTATGATCCATTCATTATAGAACCCCTTTAGCTCATCAATTGATAAGTAGGAAGTATTTTCCATAGCGTGTAAAATTGTAATATTGCTATCAGGATTCAACCATGTAGTTTTGCAAGTCAAACTCATTGACCCATGTTTCATGACTAGTGGTTCACAAGAACCCATCTCTCATGATAATGAATGGTTCACTAAATGCTCATTGAATCTAGGTGATGCTCATAGAGGTGAAGCACTTGGCCTTCCCATTCAAGTGGACCATTCATTATCATGAGAGAGGGGTTCTTGTGAACCACTACTCATGAAGCATGGGTCAATGAGTTTGACTACATGATTGAATCCTGATAGCAATATCACAATTTGACACGCCATGAAAATACCTCCTACTTATCAATTGATGAGCTAGAGAGGGGATCTATAATGAATTTTTCATAAGGCACAACGTTTTCTAAAGGTTTTGCAAATGGGGTTGCAAGTTAAGTGGGATTAACCTTGGAGAAAACTCTATGGTTAAGCACACTTGAGTTGGAGTAGTACTGGGATTAGGGATGGGTTACCTCCTGAGAAGGCCTAATGCTTCACCTTTGTGAGCATCACCTAGATTCAATGAGTGCTAAGTGGATGATTCATTATCATGACAGATGGGTTCTTGTGAACCACTACTCATGAAACATGGGTCAATGGTTTTGACTTGTAAAATGACACAGTTGAATCCTAATAGTAATATCACAATTTGACACGCCATGCAAAATACCTCCTACTTATCAATTGATGAGCTAAAGGGGCTCTATAATGAATGGTTCATAAGGTACAACACTTGCTAAAGGTTTTTCAAATGGGGTTGCAAGCTAAGTGGGCTTAACCTTGGAGAAAACTCTGTGGTTAAGTGCACTTGAGATGGAGTAACATTGGGATGGGTGATACTCCATTGGGATGGGTGACCTCCACGAAAGGGAAAGTGCTTCACCTCTATGAGAATCACCTAGATGAAATGAGTGGTTAGTGGACCATTCATTATCATGAGAGATAGGTTCTTGTAAGCCACTAATCATGAAACATGTGTCAATGTGTTTGACTCATAAAAGTACACGGTTGAATCCTAATAGCAATATCACAACCAATAATGATGTTACCATTAATTCAGGTGGGAACATAAAACAAAGAGGGATCCTTGTTTAAGGTAGATCATGTGAGTTAAATGTAATATCAAGAGCAGTGCTGACACATTCTATAGTGCATGAGATCACATTCTATAGTGAAAAAGGAGTGCATGAGATCACATTCACATAGTTAGATAGGGTAGATTCAAAAGAAGATGAAGAAGAAGTGACCAAGTTCACTGAGTGCATTGGGAACAAATCTATGTTTATCTATAGTTGGGTGTTAAGCTTGGTTATAGCTTTTGTAGAATTTTTATTTCTTCCATCAAGGAAGATGGTCTTGTTGTTGATGCATGATCATGAATCACATGATGTAGGTGGATGCATCTCTTGGTATCATTCCCAACAACTCAATAGAATTGGAAAAACTATCAAGAGTCATAACACTCAAGATATGATTCAGACAACGATCGAATCTCAAGTAATGTTATAACTTTATCTTTTAATATCTAGGTGCTTGGTATTGATGTCCTTGATCCAACAAAAAAAGGAATTTTGATACAAGAAAAAAAAAGTTGTGTTGAATATAGTCCACCTATGTCTAAAGTGTAATTGGTTTGACTTCAAAACTTAATTAAGAAAAAAATATTCAATAAAAAGCCATGAAACCAAATGATGGTGCTAGATATCATAGTTAGAAATCTAGATTTTTAAAAAATATAATTTTATCCTTCATAAAAAAATAGTTCTTATAAAAATCATGTTTACTATTAAAAACTAGTTTTTGAAGGGGTTGGAAAACGAAATGAAATTCAATTCTATTTTTTTTTTAAATATATGTTTCGAATCTAAAAACAAAATTTCACAAACCACTAGTTTGCATCATCTTCAAATTCTTCATGGTTTAGTAGCTATAGGTGGTCGAAAGTGAAGATTTAGTTAAAAAAGTTTAGTTCAATGTCAAGTTTGGCTAGAAAGTGTAACCCATTATTGTGGGATCAATCGATAGTGTTGATAATGTAGACCCTGAAAACCTATGAGAAACAATGGTGTAGAAGCAAGAATTTAAAATAATAATGGTGTAGGATTAAGAATGGAGTGAAAATGTAGAGTGAATGAGCAAGAAGTGAGAGAGAGTGAATGAATGAAATGAGATTGATTGAGTGGAGTTGAGAGAGGTAAGTTCAAAGGATATTTTGGAAGCAAAGAGACATTTTTGAGCGGTCAAGGATTGTAAGAATTGTTACATTCATAGCATGATAGAGAATCATAATGTCCCAACATCCATTAACCTAGGAAACTTGGCAAGATGCTAGTGTAGCACACAAATGTTTGTGTGGTGTGCAAATGTCTACATGAAACATAAGTGTCCATGAAAAAAATTCCATCACCGACGAAAAATGACAAATCACATGTGGGAATGAAGGGTAAAGGTGGAAAATTTTTGCATTGTCAAACTTATAAGGGTAAGGTAGGGGTATACTGTGGTAAATTTCACTAGAGTGCAATTTTACGTCTCAACACTTTGTTTTGAAATTTGACCTTTCTCACTAAAGTACTTTTTCTCTCACCTAATCTTAAATGTGTCTTTTCCCTCATAAACACTCACTCTCTCACCAACACCTAACTAGCCTTAGTTTGTATTTAATAGTTAGAAATAACTAGTAAATGCATCACATGTAGATTTTTAAAAATAGAATGAAACTAGAATTTAGGGTATAGGAAGAAACATGTGTACCCATAGCCATAGTTTGATCACTTGAAGATGTCATGATCAAAGAATACTGCATAAGACACTACCATAGTTTGAAAATGGTCTACAATTTAATGACCCTCAATCTCCTCAAAGATCTATTCAATAAATCTATTAATGCATCTCTTGATGTTTACCCTCTATCTAAATCTAAGTGTATGCTGAATTTCTATTTTGAATTAGTTTTATCAATTTTTAACTTTTTTTATTTCAAAATTCTTATTTGAAAATGTGAATGATTTGAAATTATTATTGTGACTGGGTTCACAAAGTTTTAATTTTATTATTCTAGAGGATTATTGTGAAAAAAGAGTAATATTAAGTTCTTTTTGTTGTTGTCTTTTTATTTCATGAATCTAGTGAAAAATAATAATACATGAAACAAGTATTTTGGAATGTAGATTTTTAAAAAAAGTTAGTGTGTTATGAATTATGATATATATATATTTTTAAATGTATCCAAAAATTACTTAAGTTTATTATTATGGAACTTGATGGATTACATAAGATTTGATTGAAATAAAAATACCACCGCAAAATTTACACTAAAAAAATATATTATTTACTATCAAATTATAACATAACTTTGTTATACATTTTATTAATCTATTTCATCATTTATTCATAACTCAACTCAATATTTAATGAAATTATATTACTAACCTATTATAGGGTGGGATAAAAGAGAATCAATCTTTTCCTATTTTATTCTAACTATTAATAGACACAACTACCAACATTTGAATAAACACCACAAAGAAAACAAAATAACAATTATAAATAATATTTATATACTTGTTACATTCCAATGAAAAAAAAATCCATAAAACACAAAAGGATCTACCTAACTTCCATTTAGATAAATTATAAAGTTCTTTTTTTTTTCCCTCAAAAAAACAATTCATAGTATCATTAATTAATAAGGATATTACATTTTGAAGAAGTTGAAGAAGCTTAAACAAGGAGAAAAAAATAGTAAGAAATACACGAAGTGAAGTGCAGTCAGGAAATGGCACTGAAAAACAAAAACAACCCAAGAAAAAACCATAGAACCAAAGGGACAGTCACTTGAATTACAAAGACATTATACCAAAAAATGATATAAGAAAAAAGAAATAAGAAGAAATACATCACGAAGTGGATGAGAGCATCATGAATCATTGATTACAGAGAGGTTATAAGGCAAGTTAGAACCCCCCAAATGTTCACTGACTTCCCATCTATCAATAGCCAAAAGTAAACCCGCTTTTGAAAGAGTATTTGCCTCCAAATTGTATTCCCTGTAAACATGTATGTAAGATATATGGGCAAAGATAAGTCTCAACCTATCAATCAAATATTTAATAGGCATGAGAATGCAATTTTCAATATTATAGGTCCCATTTGTCCATTCAATGATTCAACCTTAGAATCACTGAAGACTTGTATATGATCCATCCTTTTGTCCTTGGCCAAAGCCAACAAAAGCTTCAAAGCCATAATCTCTACAAAATTATTAGTATTGCTGCCCAAACCAACACTAAAAGAGATATAATGGTTCTAATTGTAATATATTATGCCACCTGCTCCACAAAGAGAAAAATTACCTTGACTAGCCCCATCAAAGAAACCCCAAGGATGAGATTTATCAATTAATGGAGGAGTTAAGGATCTTGGAATATTCACCTTAGGGGTATTTTGAAAATATACAAAACAAGAATGAATCTGAGATGTATATTGGAAAATAGGAATCAACTTATTTTGAAACATAACAACATTTCTAGCCAACCAAATACCCCAAGCAACAAAAAGAGGTAAAGTCCCAAATAAATATAGAGATCTATGCTAGTACCAATTCTCAAAACAATGCAATGAAGTATTTCCAACCCAGATGTTCCTTTGACCAATTAGAAAGTTGAACAACAAAAGGAACCATAGAGCACAAAATATTCTACCTTCCATTTACATGAGTCAACATGTTAAAAACAACTAATTGTAAAAAGAAATAATAAACATGATTATTACCTCTTAATTAAGAGAATTTAAGAAAATATATGATCTACCTAAGTAAAAAATTTTTTACACACATCTATACCATATATAACCGTTTTCATCAAATACTATAGAAAATGACTTAAAAAATTATAAATATAGAATAATTGATTCACAAGAATATAATTATTTATTGTTTCTAATACATAAATAAATAGGCTCTAGGAAAATTCACTCCCAACAATTCACCCAGAGCAATTCACCGTTACGAAAAATTCACCGATGGAAAATTCACTGCTAGCATTTCACTCCAGTAGAAAATTAACAGCATTAATATTTTTAATATATATTTTGAAAACTTTGATTTTATTAAAAATATTAATGCGGTGAATTGCTGAGGTAAATTTTACTTGACAATGAAGTTGATGAATTACTGATGGTGAATTTACTGTATGCCATATAAACATTAACAACAATGAAAAGAAATAAAAATCTGGATTAATTTCTGTACATTCTTTGTTTAAATCTCTAATCTCCTTGAAAGCTATCCCAGATGATCCCAGAAACTTGGTAGAGTAGGGTGGGAAGGTGATATAATAGCGGCAATGCCAACGCCATGGTAACCGCACCACCAAAACAGAGGACAATTCACTTATGGTTGGGGAGCTCCACCTCATACGCTGCAGCATGGAAACTCAAAACGAAGCACACTGCTTCTGCCCACAGAGTGATGCTGATCAAGTACTCCATCTTTGGAGATATATGCGACACAGTGGCCACGATCATACTAACCGCCAATGAAGCAAGAAAAGTTAGCGTGTCTGCGACCAAGAATACATAGAAAGAAAATGTGTCGCCAATAACAGCCCTCCCTAGTTCGTTCACATCTCTGGGCACTGCGTACATGACGGTGAAGCTTCCTCCCACCAACACCAACGCCACTGTTACCTGGATAGCAGATTTACTCTTCCTTCTGACTGCAGATTGATCAACTTCAATAGAATCTGGGTCTTTGTCATCGGATACCACAATCTGTTCTCAAAATAGATTTTTGTAAGGATCGACCAATTTAGTATTTAAAGGAATTTAGTTTTCAACGAAAATTTAAAGAAGCGGTAACTGGAAGGGGGAAATGATAAACATTGATACTTAAACAGCAAAAATTCTAACCGACTGATCTTTAAATGGTAAAATAGGGAAAAACTCGAAGCTGGTTTAAGTCGTCAAATTTGGCAAAAAAAAAAAGATTGAAGATTACATCATGTGAAGTCTCACCTGAATATTATCTGACTTTAAGATTTTCACTACTTGCCTCGAAACATCTTTAATCAATGCAGCCTCCTTGCAGAAGTTTGAACTAAATCCTTTATATTGATCTGCAGACCAGCCACATATATTGGAAACATTCTCTAATGCTCCAATTATCTCGTCGGTTAGATGTTGCCGGAAATATTGAGCAGATGTAACCTTATCCTGGCGGCGAACGTAAACATCATAAAACAGGGGAATGATTTTGACCCTCGACTTATCCATAAACCATACTTCATTGAAAAACGATTCTGACTGGATAAAATTTTGGGAGTTAAAATTGGAATGCAGATCCGACTTTCTCGGATGCTTTGATAAGAGGGTCTATTGTCTGTGAGTTTTCTTTCCAACCGGCTGAAAATGTCTGCCTTCTCAAGAGCAGAGTGCAGTCGGCCAGCAAACCATTGACAGATGTGAGGGTCACAAAAGCTTAAGTAAACGTTATATATTTTGAGATTAGTGAAACTAAAGGAAGGGTCGAGGGGCGAAGAAACGGCAGAGGGGAACATATTGAGGCTGCAAGTTTCTTCAAAGATGACAGCCAAGAATTGCTCAAACCAAAGATTGGCTTTCGTTTATATGTCTAACAGCAATGTCATTGTTGTAAGCATCTAAATGGTGGTGAGTTCAAACCTTTTCAATGTAAAAAAACAGAGATGGACTTTCCTTTATATGTCTAATTTCCTGTCCCCATGTTTCTTTTAAGTTTATTTTTTTGTTTGAAATTATGTATTTATTTGATTACATGAAATTTTTTATTTATGGGAATAGGATAATCTGGAATCTTTTCCTATTTTTGTAGAGCAGCTGCTACAAATGGAAAAAAAGATCATGTGGCTCCATAAATTCCTTTGCCTCCTTCTTTATATTTACTTCATTTTTTCTCTTCAATTTTTTTATTCACTTTCCCAAAATATTATTAATACATTTTCTATGCTCAAAATTATATTTTCCTTGTAAGACTTGACTCATTTACAAATCTTATATTCCTATTCATATAAATATGACAATAGTTATCAAATAAAATCAACAAATTCAACAACAAAAGTATTTAGTACCGCTTAGTGCCTTGACTACTTTCCACAAAAGACGTGCCAAGGAAACAATTTATGATGTTTACGTCCTAATTAATCCATGATCATTCTCATTTCTTTATTATTAAATTATCCTTAAATTTATATGTTTTTCCAACTCTAAACAGTTAGTAGTCAAATACTTCTTAACAGATTCAATTTATTTTTTTATATATGTGAAAAAAATTCTAATTTAATAATTTAACAGAAGAAAAAATAATTATTTTTAAAAAATTATACAATTGAAAAATTAAATTTAAATTGAAGCAAAAAAATAAATAATCATCCAACTCCACAAAATACTCTTAAAATGTTGAACAGGCTGTTAGCCAAAATAACCCAAGCCCTGCCCTACGCCTTCCATTTTCGAAAGGAACCCACTGGAAGGAGAAGAATATAATTTATTATTATATTCATTTTAATCTGACCTAGAATTGCTTATCATAAACGCAACACAACGGAACACTCACAGTAGATGAGATTTGACAGGATGAAATGATGCCGCAGCCGAAACAACGTGTCCTCCACTCAAAATTATTTTGTCCTTAGTCTTTAGTCTTTGTGGCGCACTTACGTAGAAATTGACATTATTGTTTGTCATTGAGCACACCATAGGGATTTTGTTTATCATTGACCACGTTGAGTTTACCAGCCCTGGTTAGAAACAAATCTTTCTATCCAGCTCACCCGTCCCGCCTCCCGCTCGCCGTTGATCCCGCGAAGAAGGCCGTCTGTCGCCGTTCCCGTTCCCCGGTGATCCTGTTGATCTCGCATGCTTTTAAAATGTTTCTCGTGCTACAATAGTTTTGATTGACTGACAAACTCGGAGCATCCACTCATACATGATAGTGTCTAAAGGTTGTATGAAGAGGAATATCTTCATAGTTATTTGGAACAACATCAAAATTGATAATCTTGTACATACACTCCACTATTTATGATGTAGGATATAACAAGTGAACAATCTTTGAATTTTGGTTATCTTTCATAACAAAATTGATGTAATAACTCTCTTCTATCTTAGTGGCAGCCCCTTATTTCTATTTAACAATATTTGGACAACCCATTATCATTATTATGGTGTAGTTAGGATTTTGATTACAAATGTGATTAACCTTGAATCTAGTGTTGTTTTCAAAGTCCCTTTGAATATTGAAGATCGTCTCCTTATGTAGACAATAATGCTTTAAAGATGGGACAACCCTCTTTGATTGTCAAATTCCTTTGATGACACCATTTTTTCCGTGACACTTTGACTATAGAAGATGTATTTAAATAGATTCTCCCATCTTTATATGTTTGACTTGAGATTTTGTATTTAAATAGATTCTCCCATCTTTATGAATAAAATATTGAGACCTTGATGACAATGCTTCAATGGTATGGGATTATTAATGAAGAGAGATTATTGACCTATACATGACTAGGTACATGAAATTCATCATGAGAATACTTCTCTCAATAATGGTAGTCCTTGAGGTAAAGATGGTTATTAATATGTCTAGAGGTCAATGTTAGAGCTTGAGGGTAGTAAGGTCCCAAGTGCCATGATTAGCATTGGTATTGATGATGGAAATTTCCCATTAAGAAGGAAAGAATTTATAATAGCTCCACAATAATTTATATATTTCTCCAGAATATTGTTGGTTACTAGGATGCTTTTGACTTAAGAAAACCCATATACCATAACATGCAATAATAGTGTTTCTAAGATTAATGAAAATCATTATTGTTGTGAATATATGAGTAACTATGTCTATTATGATTATGACCATACAATAGCCTTGGGATAATGTATTGTATTGTTTACATAAGGCTAAGGAATTAAGACTTATTGAATGGAGCCCCTTAATCATCTTTTTAATACCATGATGTCATCACTCATATGACTATCCTTGTTTATAAGTCTTCAAAACTTTATCATGATTTTCTCATAGATTTCATTGATACCATGTGACTCAGGGACTTCCATAGAAGGATAGGACTATTCAGAGTAGTACTATGATATTTGCTAACAACCCAACTTCCTTCCTTTCTTGTGTTTATATATATATATATATATATATATATATATATATTGAATGGTGTCTGTTGTAAAGGTTTTTCAGTTGGGTTTTATAAAGAAGATTTTTCTTGGCAAGGACATAGTTTGCAATTTTTTGGTCATGTTTTTCTTCTTGGAGGTTCATGTTGACTCAAAATTTAAGTTGAGATTTGTATGGATCAGTTGTGATCACTATGTATATGGTCATATTTGTTATTCCACTTCATTTTTCTTAGTAACAACATGGGGGCTCTTTAATCTCATTCTTTTGTTATGTGTTGGAGAAATTGGGAGAGGTATGGAGACTAGTTGTGAGGTCAAGTATGTGATTCTTTTTATCACATGTGTGGTTATTACTTAATTTTCTTTGCAATACATGGTTTTGATTATTAGCCACATTTCCATATGAGTGTTTTGATTGGTAGATTTGGTATACCTTGATCTATTTTTAGATTTAGGATTACCCATGTAGTGGGATTTCCTATTTATGTATGTTATTTTCTAAAAAAAATACGCAAGGAGCTTGTGATTATAGCTTATGGGTTATAATAGATAACACATTGCATGTGTAATATATATTTTAAATTATAATGGATGGTCCACATTATATCATAATGGCTCAATAATTGAAAGATCATGTATAAGGGATGGGATTGTTTTATTGTTACTATTATGGATTTTTGCCTATTTGTAAAAGGTATCTAGATAAAATTTATATGTCAATAGTATTTTAACTCAAAGCTTCAAAGTAATACTACTTTCTAGTTGGTCACTTTACATTCAAAGACCTAGGCCCATGAAATGCCTTGGATGGATCTTTCAATGTTCAAATAAAGCTTAGTTTGGATTTTAAAAGCTATAGGTTTCATTTAGCAGTCAAGAAATTAAAAACAAAATGGTTAGGAAAAGGGAGTGTGATAGTCTTTAGGTATTAGTAGACTTCTAAGCTATCATCCACTTGAAATGATTTTTTTTTGCCAACATAAAAGCTTTGTGATTCCATGTTTTGCACTCAAGGGATGCACATGTTCTTTTTGTTCAATTCTAAAGTAAATAAAAAACATAAAGTTTTCTAATAAATAAAAATAGTGATCAATACTTTGGTGCCATCAAATTTGCTTTGGCATGGTTTGGATTAGAGTGTAACACAACTTTCTTGTGTGATAAGCTTTAGTCACATTATGTTCATAATTATTTTAAAAGCACCATACATTATTAATTTTATTATAGGACCAAATTTTCTTGTTTGGCAAACCCAAATTAGTAAAATTCTTTGATTTTTTCTAAATTCATTGCACACAAATAAATTTTTTTAGTCATATATTGATATATGATAAAATAATTATGATTTTGTTAATTGTAAAGATTTAGATTTTTTTGATTAAACCATTTAGGTTCTCTCAAATGGAATAATATGTTCATGAGAAAAGCTATCCAAAAATGTTACTGTAAAATCCATTATAAGTTTTCCTTGCTTGAATATTGGTGAATATTACCTATATGAATGCAAAAACTATTTTGAGATGTTAGCTTTTGAGAAAACACATTATCAAACTAACTTTTTAAATTTGTAAGTAAAAGATTCTTCTTATAAATTTGATGTTAAATGCAATAAGTTTGGAGAGAAGTAAAATGGCATTGCCTCTATAGTTAAAGACATGGTCAACAAAGGTACAACAGTGAACTTAATAAGATGATGAACAAAATGAATTAGTATTATAAAAAAATACATATTTTTCAATTTTCCTCCTTTTTCTTAGATGTCCTCTGCTATCCCTTGAAAAATGACCTCCATTGAAACCATCTAAAAACGCGATCCCTCCATCCCCTATTGGCGCTTGTGCCGAAACTTGGTAGAACAAGGTCGAAAGGCGATATAAAAGTAGCAGGCCAACACTATGGTAACCGCACCATCAAAGCACAACACAACCCACTTATGGTTGGGGAGCGCCACCACATGCTATAGCATGGAATGTTAAAACTAAGCACACCGTTGTGCCCACAGACTAGGGATCATACTTCATCTTTGCGATATATGCGACATAGTGGCCACAATCATACCAACCGCCAACGATAAATTATCCTTAAATTTGCTTGTTTTTCCAACTCTAGACAGTTAGTAGTCAAATACTTCTTAACAGATTCAATTTATGTTTTTATATATTGTAAAAAAAATTCTAATTTAATAATTTAACAGAAGAAAAAATAATAATTTTTAAAAAATTATACAATTGAAAAATTAAATTTAATTGAAGCAGAAAAATAAATAATCATCCAACTCCACAAAATACTCTTAAAATGTTGAACAGGCTGTTAGCCAAAATAACCCAAGCCCTGCCCTAACGCCTTCCATTTTCGAAAGGAACCCAACTGGAAGGAGAAGAATATAATTTATTATTATATTCATTTTAATCTGACCTAGAATTGCTTATCATAAACGCAACACAACGGAACACTCAGAGTAGATGAGATTTGACAGGATGAAATGATGCCGCAGCCGAAACAACGTGTCCTCCACTCAAAATTATTTTGTCCTTAGTCTTTAGTCTTTGTGGCGCACTTACGTAGAAATTGACATTATTGTTTGTCATTGAGCAAACCGTAGGGATTTTGTTTATCATTGACCACGTTGAATTTACCAGCCCTGGTTAGAAACAAATCTTTCTATCCACCTCACCCGTCCTGCCTCCCGCTCGCCGTTGATCCCCCGAAGAAGGCCGTCTGTCGCCGTTCCCGTTCCCCGTTGATCCCGTTGATCTCGCATGCTTTTAAAATGTTTCTCGCGCTACAGTAGTTTTGATTGACTGACTAACTCGGAGCACCACTCATACATGATAGTGTCTAAAGGTTGTATGAATATCTTCATAGTTATTTGGAACAACATCAAAATTGATAATCTTGTACATAATCACTCCATTATCTATTATGTAGGATATAATAAGTGAACAATCTTTTAATTTTGGTCATCTTTCATAACAAAATTGATGCAATAACTCTCTTCTACTTAGTGGCAGACCCTTGTTTCTATTTAACAATATTTGGACAACCCATTATCATTATTATGGTGTAGCAAGGATTTTGATTACAAACGTGATTAACCTTGAATCTAGTGTTGTTTTCAAAGTCCCTTTGAATATTGAAGATCGTCTCCTTATGTAGACAATAATACTTTAAAAATGGGACAACCCTCTTTGATTGTCAAATTCCTTTGATGACACCATTTTTTCCATGACACTTTGACTATAGAAAATGTATTAATAGTCCTTTGGTAGTTAAGACATGATTATTACCATAAATTAATTGTTAGAATGATAAATGATAGTGCCTATGGCTTGATAAAAACATTAAGGCATATATGTAATTTTTTACTATCATGAGATTGGTGTGATTATTCTTATGACTATAGTCTAGTAGTCCTTTCAAGATATTTTTTATGATTACACAATGAATTTAATTAATAACTATGCAAAAGTGTCATACTACAATGACTATCTCCTTCCTTAATGACAACCTACTTTATATGTTTGACCTAGATTTTGTATTTAAATAGATTCTCCCATCTTTATGAATAAAATATTAAGACCTTGATGACAAAGCTTCAATGGTATGGGATTATTAATGAAGAGAGATTATTGACCTATGCATGACTAGGTACATGAAATTCATCATGAGAATACTTCTCTCAATAATGGTAGTCCTTGAGGTAAAGATGGTTATTAATATGTCTAGAGGTCAATATTAGAGCTTGAGGGTAGTAAGGTCCCAAGTGCCATGATTAACTTTGGTATTGATGATGGAAATTTCCCATTAAGAAGGTAAGAATTTATAATAGCTCCATAATAATTTATATATTTCTCAAGAATATTGCTGGTTACTAGAATGCTTTTGACTTAAGAAAACCCATATACCATAACATGCAATAATAGTTTTTCTAAGATTAAGGACAATCATTATTGTTGTGAACATATGAGTAACTATGTCTATTATGATTATGACCATACAATAGCCTTGGGATAATGTATTGTGTTGTTTACATAAGGCTAAGGAATTAACACTTATTGAATGGAGTCCCTTAATCATCTTTCTAATACCATGATGTCATCACTCATATGACTGTCCTCATTTATAAGTCTTCAAAACTTTATCATGATTTTCTCATAGATTTCAATGATACCATGTGACTCAGGGACTTCCATAGAAGGATAGGACTATTCATAGTAGTACTATGATATTTGCTAACAACCCAACTTCCTTCCTTTCTTGTATATATATATATATATTGAATGGTGTGTGTTGTTAATGCTTTTTCAGTTGGGTTTTATAAAGAAGATTTTTCCTGGCAAGGACATAGTTTGCAATTTTTTGGTCATGTTTTTCTTCTTGGAGGTTCATGTTGACTCAAAATTTAAGTTGGGCTTTGTATGTATCCATTGTGTTCACTCCATATATGGTCATATTTGTTATTCCACTTCATTTTTCTTAGTAACAACATGGGCGCTCTTTAATCTCATTCTTTTGTTATGTGTTGGAGAACTTGGGAGAGGTATGGAGACTAGTTGTGAGGTCAAGTATGTGATTATTTTTATTGCATGTGTGGTTATTACTTAATTTTCTTTGCAGTACATGGTTTTGATTGATAGATTTGGTATACCTTGATCTATTTTTAGATTTAGGATTACCCATGTAGTGAGATTTCCAATTTATGTATGTTCTTTACTGAAAAAATATGCAAGGAGCTTGTGATTATAGTTTATGGGTTATAATAGATAACACATTTCATCTGTAATTTACATATTTTAAATTATAATGGATGGTCCACAGTATATCATAATGGTTCAATAATTGAAAGATCGTGTATAAGGGATGAGATTGTTTTAGTGTTACTATTATGGATTTGTGCCCATTTGTAAAAGGCATCTAGATAAAATTTATATCTAAACAGTATTTTAACTCAAACCTTTAGAGTAATACTACTTTCTAGTTGGTCACTTTACATTCAAAGATCTAGGCCCAAGAAATGCCTTGGATGGATATTTCAATGTTCAAATAAAGCTTAATTTGGATTTTAAAACCTATAGGTTTCATTTAGCAGTCAAGAAATTACAAACAAAATGGTTAGGAAAAGGGAGTGTGATAATCTTTAGGTATTACTAGACTTCTAAACTATCATCCACTTGAAATGATTTTATTTTTTGCCAACATAAAAGCTTTGCGATTCCATGTTTTGCACTCAAGGGATGCACATGTTCTTTTTGTTCAATTCTAAAGTAAATAAAAAACATAAAGTTTTCTAATAAACAAAAATAATGATCAATACTTTGGTGTCATCAAATTTGCTTTGGCATGGTTTGGATTAGAGTGTAACACAACTTTCTTGTGTGAAAAGCTTTAGTCACATTATGTTCATAATTATTTTAAAAGCACCATATACTATTAATTTTATTATAGGACCAAATTTTCTTGTGTGGCAAACCTAAATTAGTAAAATTCTTTGATTTTTTCTAAATTCATTGCACACAAATAAATTTTTTTAGTCATATATTGATATATGATAAAATAATTATGATTTTGTTAATTGTAAAGATTTAGACTTAATTTTTTGATTAAACCATTTAGGTTCTCTCAAATAGAATAATATGTTCATGAAAAAAGCTATCCAAAGTGTTACTGTAAAATCTATTATAAGTTTTCCTTGCTTGAATATTGGTGAATATTACCTATCTGAAAGCAAAAACTATTTTTTTTCAGATGTTAGCTTTTGAGAAAACACGTTATCAAATGAACTTTGTAAGTAAAAGATTCTTCTTATAAATTTGATGTTAAATGCAATAAGTTTGGAGAGAAGTAAAATGGCATTGCCTCTTAGTTAAAGACATGGTCAACAAAGGTACACTAGGTGAACTTAATAAGATGATGAACAAAATGAATTAGTATTATTAAAAAAATACATATTTTTAAATTTTCCTCCTTTTTTTTAAAGATATCCTCTGCTATCCCTTGAAAAATGACCTCACTCGAAACCATCTGAAAAACGCATCCCTCCATCCCCTGTTGCCCTTGTGCTGGAAACTTGGTAGAACAAGGTGGAAAGGCGATATAAAAGTAGCGGTGCCAACACTATGGTAACCGCAACACCAAAGCACAGCACAATCCACTTATTGTTGGGGAGCACCACCACATATGCTATAGCATGGAATGTTAAAACGATGCACACTGTTGCTGCCCACAGACTGGTGCGGATCAAGTAGTACTCCATCTTTGCAGATATATTCGACACAGTGGCCACAATCATACCAACCGCCAACGAAGCCAGCAAAGCTACCATGTCTGCGACCAATAATACGTACTAAAAGCAATTCTGTCGCCCATAACAGCCCTCCCTGTCTCGTTCACACCAGGCACTGCCACCATGACGCTGAAGGTCCCTCCCACGAACGCCAACGCCACCGTCATCTGAATTACATATTTGCTATCACTTGCGACTGGAGATTGCTCTACTGTTGTCGATTGATCAGCCTCACTAG
This sequence comes from Sequoia sempervirens, assembly GCA_007258455.2. Lineage (NCBI taxonomy): Eukaryota > Viridiplantae > Streptophyta > Pinopsida > Cupressales > Cupressaceae > Sequoia > Sequoia sempervirens. Next base: position 5,892 of record VDFB02364623.1, on the reverse strand, counting down.
AATCTGGATCTCCGTCATTGGACACTACAATCTGTGCTCAAAAGAACAGCATTAGATAGATTTTTTTTAAACTAGACTACAAATTCCAGTCAATATAATTTTCCCGTCAAACGTGACGGAAAATTTGACCAATTTAGTGTTTAAAGGAATCTGGTTTTCAATGAAAATTTAAAGAAACAGGCAACTGGAGGGGGGAAATGATAAATATCGCTACTCAAAATAGCAAAAATTACAACAGACTGATCTTTAAGTGGTAAAATAGGGAAAAACTCGAAGCTTGTTTAATTTGTCAATTTTGGCAGAAAAAATAAGACAATTACTCACCTGAATCATACCAGGCTCAACAGCCGTCCGTTCCTCCTCCTCACCTCTCCGCACTGGCGATTGCTTTAGTCGGATGTTTACTGTCGGCAACTGATCAACCACAACAGAAAATGGTTCTTTTTGAGGAGCAGTATGCTCATCCGACTCGATATTATGTCCATTAATAGAAAAACACCCTAGGCGTGAAAAACGAAAAATATTGAAACTTAAGAGAAAATAGTAATGTCGCTCTGTTACCTGGATCTCCGCATCTTCCATTGTCCTGCCCTTTAATTGCCACTGTCCCTTTTGTCATCATTACTATAAACACTCAAGCACACCTTCTAGTTCTACCCATAGGATTCAAGATACTTAGATTTGGATTCATTAATGTTCTAGACTCAAAACTTTTTTGATACATATTTTTTTGAGCGATTAATTGGAAATAATGACTAAATTCACTCAAATTTAAAATACTTTCATAACAAAACAGTGAATATCTTTTCACAGTTACATTGCTATAGACAGAGGAGAATATATAGCAGAAGAAATACAATATATAAGAATAACAACAGAACTGAACTACATTCTGGTATATGCCTAATATTACAGTTACCTCTTCCTTTTCGTTGAATACAAAAGCTGTAGTTCTCGCTTGATGTGAACCATTATCAGGGATGGTAGAAACAGTTCGACGGATCCAATACACTAACATCACATATGAAGGCTCTGCATGGTGGTATCCAAATCCCTCCTGCAATTCAACACATGATATATTGAAGCGTAAACGAATGGTTTGCGGAAAAAAACATTAATGGTGGTAGCGAATTTTTGAAAACCTGACTTTAATCGTGACGGGAACTAATTTCGCCTGTTCCCGTGGCACTTTAATCCACACAGCCTTCTTTCCCTGTATACCCAACAAATATGAATTGAAGGTATTAGTTATTATTGTCTTTTACATTTATTTACTGGGGGATTTGTGTTTAGAGTTAAGAAAGCACTCACCTGTCGTGCCCATTGAGAAAGTGATGCCTTGAGTGAAGCTGCAAAACGAGTAGCATCGTTCTGCATATTCTCTATGTCAACAGCTACACCATCATATCTGTCTTCATGGGCTTTCAGCACTTCACATATTTCATGTGCAGAGGATTCGCTCAAAACTGTTTCGATGTTGTTGATGACATCGTTCTGGATATAATTTAGAGAAGCGCATGAAAACTTGTGCGCAAAGAAACGGCAAGTAATCAAAAACTTATCAAGAAAAATTCTAAGGACACGCAGATCACTTACCGGCATTGTTAAGAGGTTTGCATTAGAACGGCTAACGTAAATTCGCAGAAGGACTATCGATAACATTGAAACACTGCTCCTTGCATTATTTTTTTGTTATAGTTTATTTTAAATTATTTTATAAGGGAAAATGTTTATAAACATAAGTTTTTTAAAAAGAGTTAAAGTTTGAATTTTAAATTTGAGTGAATTTAGTCATTATTTGTAATTAATCATTCAAAAATATTATGTAACAAAAAAATCTCATGTCTAGAATGTTAATGAATCCAAATCTAAGCATCTAGAATCTATGGGTAGAATTAGAAGATGTGCTTGAGTGTATACTAATGATGACAAAATGGACAATGAAGATTAGAGGTACTTAGATTAGTTAAAACCCAATGGGGAGACCTTAATAAAGAATTCACAAGAAAAATGAACAAACATGGCTTCCAAAATGGCTAACCAAATTGTATGAAACTTAACTATCTTTTAGTGGCCATGGATTGCAAACCCTATGTGTTATTCGAATTTCAAACTGCGATAAAATTTGGAGGGACCCATGAATACCCTTCATGTGCCTTGTAACTACAAAAAGATTGTTAGCGTTTTATTTTCAATCTTTCCATTCAAGTTTGGTGCATTGGCCTCAATTTTTTGAAGCACTTCTAGGGGAATTAACTCAACAAGGATACAAAAAGACTTAAAATATTCATTTGGAAACTTATACTTAAACTTGATTTTAGGTCAAGATAGCCAATTTTGTGGTTCTATAAAACAAGTCTAACATGTATTAAGTTGGTAAAGGTGATCCTAGGTATAATCCGTAGAATCAAGGCCTTTTCAAAAATGGGTTCATAATATTGGGGGAATTTAGATCTACTAAGGGTTTTTAAAGACTAATTAACAACTTGAAAGATGAGCCTATTAGCCCTTGGGTTTGAATTTGGATGGTTAAGGGTTGGAATTGGCTTTTTGATGTGATGCAATGATGTAACTAGTTGAACTATGAAAATGTAATGATTTGTTATGAATTATGACTAACTGAGGGAAAATAGACAAATTTATGTTCCTAAAATGAGGAGAGCAAACATAGAGGTACTTATCGTGTAATTTTTGATTGATTCGTACTAATGTAGGGTGCCATTTTTCTAGGATTGAAACATTGGTTTTGAAAAATACTTTCACAATCTTGAAGTGCTTGGTGTGTAGGTCACGTCCTTTGAATTTGGTTGTTAAATCTTCGCCTATTACTAAGAAATGCAGATTCCACATCTTATTAGCTTTTAGGATTAATGAATGAATAACCTTCAATCTCTCTCCAATTCACCTTTAGATCAAAATTTTAAACACATGAAAGGAGGAGAAGGGTTATGTCATATAGGGGCTTGCCTTAGTCAAACCTCATATTGGTATTTATACCTCCATAATGTAAAATTTGATGATAAAAAAGAGCATATCCTTTTAAGGGATAGAGAATAAATGATAAAATGTAGTGAATTGACTATTTGATGCAAGTCACCACTTAGATTTGATCTCCTTAATGGACTGAATTCAAGTTCATCACCTTCAAGAATAAATTGCAACTTGACTTGTTTTGATTTGAATACCTACAAGTGTTAGTGCTAAAAAATGAAATGCGTGTAAAAACATGAACAAACTCACATAAAACTTGATATGATGCTTAAATTATGAAATGCTTCAATAATTCTACAAATTTTACTCTTGATGCTCTTGAATTGATTTTTGAAGTACTTTCCTTAATATCTTTAAATCTCAATAATTTTTCCTTCCATTAAAATTATCAAAATACTATGTATTTATATGCTATTCTTCTAATTTCCCAAAAATTAAATCCCAATAGCCAACAATTAGAATTTGAATTTCAAATAATAAATTACTAACACCAACATATTTAAATTTGGGGCCAACTTAAAAGGTCTAGGACATAGGGCACCCTAGGTCCCTCCATTTTTGGGATTCAAAGTGTTGGGGGAAAAATATTAAATGCAAAGGAAGAGTGGGTTGCAGCCATGAAAAGTGAACTGGTGTCCATTGAAACTAAATATAAATTTGATAGGACTATTCATAATTATAAGGTTAGGCTTGCTGCCAAAGGATACTCTAAACAAGAAGGTATTAACTATATTGAAACTTTTTCCCTTGTAGCTAGGATGGGTATTGTTAGATTAGTCTTGTCTTTATCCACTCAAAATGAATGAAATATTTATTAGATGGATGTTAAAAGTTATTTTTTGAATGGTTATATTGATGAGGAATTTTATGTTTCACAATCTCAAGGTTTTGAAGTTCCTTTCAAAGAACATTTTTTATAGGTTGGAGAAGGCTTTGTAAGGTCTAAAGTAGGCACCTCGAACATGGTACTCTAGAATTGATTCCTATCTTCAAAAAAAGTTGTTTGTGAAAGTCAATATGATTCTAATAATTATGTTATATATTATGGTGATGATATTATAATTGTTGTTTCATATGTGGATGATCTTATATAAAGTAGGAATAATTCCTCTTTGTTTCCTAAATTTATAGAAACTATTGTTTTAGAATTTGAAATGATTAATTTAGGACAAACACATTACTTTCTTGGTCCAGAAGTTTGATAGCATACATATGGTATATTTTTGTCTCAAAAGAAATATGTTCAAGAACAAATCTTCTCCAGAGGTTTCATATGCAATATTGCAATCCTATGGCTACACCTATGGAGGTTGGTGTTAAATTGTAGACTTCTAATGATTATCCTTTTGTAAGTCACACTCTCTATAGATATTCAGTTGTAAGTTTTCTTTATTTGACCACTATTAGACTAGATATTACATATGTCGTAATTTTGATTTCTAGATTCATTTCTAAAAGTAAGGAGACACATTAGGGGGTTGCTAAAATAACTCTCAAGTATCTTAGAGGAAAAATACATTATGGTATCTATTTTTAGCATTCCAAGGAGAGTAAGTTGGTTGGACATACTAATTTTGATTGGGAAAGCTCTATAGATGCTAGGATATTTACTTTTGGTTATACATTTAGTCTTGGATTTTTATTAATTTCTTGGACATCTAAGAATCAACACACAGTATATCTTTCTACTCTAGAAGTTGAATATAGAATTGCTAATTCTACTACTTGTCAAGTTGTTTGGTTGAGAAGGATGTTATGGTCCCACAATACTATATTGTAACAATCAGAGTACTATTCAAATAGGTAAAATCTAGTTTTCCATGGTAGGACCAAGCACATTGACATCCAACACCATTAAATTTGTGAGTTGGCTCATCAAGGATTGGTTGAACTTGTATATATAGTAGGAGTTCCTTTATATGTATGTGCTTCACAAAAAATAATTATGCAAGGATATTGTGGTTGTAGTTTATGGGTATGGGTTGTAGATGGTGTTGGCATGAATTCCAATTATATTTTTTATACCTTTCAAGGTATGGATAATTGGATGTATTAGCATTTTTTCTAGTTAATATTTGCATTCATGTGTGTTTTTTCTTGGTAATAAATTTTATCCTTTGTTGTCACATATATTTGATTCTTGTTTTCTTTGGGTTGGTGAATCTTCATCTTGTCTTATTTCTTTTCTTGCATAGGTTGCATGTTGGAGGATGCAAAGTGCTCTTTATTTAGATGGAGGTCACCTTGGATGTTATTGCAGACCTATTTCTTAATGGAGCACAAGAGCATGGTGTAGATTCATTTGGTTTCATGGATGGATTTGATGATGTATTTGATTTATTGATTCTTATGTAATGTATTAAAAAAATGGGAGAATGTTAGGAAAAAAATATTTACCTCTTGAACAAGAGAAGAAATATTTTGGGGCGAAGGGCCTAGCTCAATTAGCTAAAGCATATGATTTCGCACAAGAGGTCATAGGTCTAATCTCCCCTCCATCCTTGTGGTATCATAGGGCATATCATGCCAATGTCACTAATAATGTGAATTTTTTTACCAAGTGCGTTGGATTTTATAGGAAGCTACCTGATTCCTGCTGTCTAAAAAAAGAGAAGAAATATTTTAATTATGTAAAATAAGTATTTATTTGTGATGAATATTTAGAAATGTGTTTATTGGCATCAAATATTTATTGTGTTCCATTTCTAATTTAATGTTTTAAAGTTGGTTAGATATTATATGTGTGGGTTGCACATTTCAAAATTATGTAACAATAGAAAAAATCATACCAAAAAGTTGGTCTTGTGCTCTCATTGTTTTGACACACGTGGTATTGCTAATATTATTTATTGGTTTTGTGTGACCTTGATTATATAAAAGAAAACATTTATTTAGAGGTTG
>VDFB02364622.1:0-30428 GCA_007258455.2 Sequoia sempervirens | reverse complement strand
AGGTACCAATTGTATGCCATATCCCCTAAGGAGTAAGGGAATAACCTTCATACTACATCATGGTGAGCTACCTGAGATCTAGTACAAGCATCCTTGAAAGCTTGTATGTGCTCTTTAGCACTCCTTGATTCGCCATGAATGTACTTGTTGCAGAATTTCTTAGGGTTCTTGGGCATATCATGAAAACCTCAAGGAATAGTCCCCAATGGAGAGGGATTATTCTGAAAGAATTCCATTGGTGGTGGTGGTGGTTGAGACAACTATTGTATGGGTTGAACTAGCTTTGATGACAATTGAGACAGATGTGGTGGTGGATTGATAGGTATCCATTGGGGTACTGGTGAGAAGCTTGGTGGAGTGAGCGGAGCTGATAAGGGTGGTATGATAGTTGAGCCAGTCTTATGACTCTTGTGCCTTATTGGGTTCTTGAGTTCTAGGAAAGGTGACGGATTTTCAATTGATCAAAGAACTCTGTGGGGCCTTTCTGGGGAAGAAAACCCAGTTTTATCTAGTTTTCCCTTCTAAGCCCTCCTAGCACCAGTTTCTGTTGACGGTCCTTTTGGCACAACAACATGCAAATAGAATATTGCTACTCTCTTTGTTTCAAAATAGAAAGAAAACACATGGATATCTTAGCTCCCAAGGTCTTTGTAGTTGGTTCTCAACAGTGTTGATGTCCCTCAGTGGTCAATGTAACAACAATGTTCAAGGGGCCTGCTAGTGTTGAGCTTCTGGATTGTTCTGAGATCAAACATAAACTTAAAACCTACTTTAACCAGGGTTTTTAAAGAAACATAAAAAGATAGATTAGGGATTTGGAACCAAAAAGAATGCTAATTCATCCAACTTAAACAGACTTGTTACCTTTCAAGGAATTCCTAACTAAAACTGTAGAAAAAAATTAACTTGTGACTAACACAGTTTCATTCATTCATAGTGCTGATTTTAGTAATAGATTGCAAGCTACCATTTAAATGAAACATAAAATGAGACTCCAATCCTTGAAAGCTTCTCAAATCAAATGATTAAACCAAGATGATCAACATTCTGAAACGCAATCTGAAGTAGATTTTAATCTGGTTGCTTCTACTGTTAGTGAAATAGATAAGCAACAATTACAAAGCTGACACAATCACTAGTGTACAGAAAATACGTGGCTCCAAATTGTTTCCATTTTTATTAAGAAAACTTGAAAATACATTACAGACTATTCTAAATCTAACTCCTATCCTAAGAAGGCAGAAGAAGCTCCTATTACAAAGAATCAGGATGCAGTTCTGTCTCTTCTAATTCTGCTAACTACCAAGTAGAAGTTCTCTAACTTTCTTTTCTAACCATAGAATTTCTAACCTTAACTGTCTAACCCTTACAAAGAGGCCAAAATTCCATATATATAGAATGTACAAAAAAAAGGAATGCACTAGCCACTATTTTAGGGTTTTTTACAAAATATCTCCTAACTATAGGAGGGTCGGCCCTCAGATCTTTTTGAGGAGAGTCAATACTACCTTCAACGGGAAGCCCTGCTATCCATGCTGATGAACGATTGACCTTAGGAGAGGCCTTCAGATCTTTTGTAGCTGCAGCATTAACTCATCTATCTACGTGTCCATACTCAAAATCTTTCTAAAATCTATCTTGAATGCTCCAAAGCATTTTTCCATTAATACCAATTTTCCCCCTTGCCAACAGACCTCACAACTATCCTCCATGACTTGTGGTTGCTTCTTTCCTTTGGCCTTCTTCAAGCTCTTGAGTTCTCTACACGCTGACCATCTTCTGGAAGCATCATCGGGCCTCCTCGTAGATTTGAACTTTTCACCTGAGTTGATCCATTACCTTTGGATCTCAGAAAGAGTCTATGTCATTCGCATCATGTTAGTCTTCTCCACAGGAGTGGTTTGTCGATCGATAGGTCATTCCTTTAACTTCAACTTATTGGAGGAACATAGGCCATGCAGGATTCTTGGGTAGTCAAAAGTGGTCCGCATTGAATTGCATGTCAGTGAGACACTCATCATGTCTCCCCGATGCAATTATATCTCCTTTAGCAACTATTGGCATAGCACAAGACAGTCAGCAAGACCCTTTGGAAAACTGCAAAAGTCATACTGATACCACAAGAACCATCGGCATGACAATCGCTAATCAGTGGGGCATCTCGGTGAACTTATTCCATTCTCCTCGAGCTTATTTCCTTTTGATGAGACCCTGCTGGGTTGGTGAGACATCACAATGATGTTATCTCTTTCTGGCTCAGAGCTCCTATCGGAAAGAGTCCATCCTATCGATGAGACTTCATAGCGATTCTCGCCGAGCTCAAGCTTCTTCTACTTCGGGAGACTTCTTCATTTTGGGGAAACCTTACTCCGAACTCATGCACTATCGCTGAGAGTTCCTTTGGTCGGGAAGACCTTTCCCCGACTAAAGCTTCCTTTCACCGAGCTGAGAGCACTTTGGGGAAACCTCGCTCTCTTGCTGAGACCTCACACTAAATCCAAAATGTTACACCAAGGGCACAATCCCCTCGGTGAGACCATCGCCTATCGATGTGACCTCATAGCATAGCCCCCTCATTTTTTTGGAGTCTCCCCAACTCCTTCCTGTCCTCCTCAAGCTTTGGCCTTCTATTTTGGCATGAACTTTCCCCTTCAGCAAAACCTTTCACTAAAGGCTATACCTCTCGGCAAGATCCTATTGGGTCAAACTTTCTTTCGGCAAGAGCCCGCTTGGTCAGTGAGACATCATACCAAATCCCCCTTTGCTTTTGTCGAGACACCTTGAAGTCACCCAGACATTTTGCAGAATGCATTCATTCTCTGGGCTCCTCCTACCTTCTCAATGAGACATACGCTGATTGGCCAGACCTCCTACCAAATGAAAAATTATCGCCGAGACTTACTCCTTCATTGAGACCCTATACCGAAGTCTCCCCGCTTCGCTGAGAGTTCATTTGAGTTTGAGAGAGCTTGTTTGATTGGCAAGACTTCCTGCCCACACCACATCCCTATCGGCGAGACTTAACCCCTTTCAGCAAGACTACTCACCGAAGACACGTCTCTTGCCGAAGTGCTAGCCCGGTTCGTGGTAGTCGGTGAGAAATTACAAAGTCACCAAGACTTTACATCGATGGAAATATTTCTCACTGGGTACAATTTTTACCATTAGTTGGGAAGACCAAAATATTTCGCTAAGACCACATGTCGAATACTACCTATCTGGCCGAAGTGTTCACTCATGAGCCGATCAGTGAGACATTACAAGGTCGCCATGACCTCATTCTGGTGATGATTTGTCTTGCCAATAGGAATTCCTCAGTCGTTGAAATGATGATCAATGTCTTGCCAATAGATGCCTACATATGAATTCCACTCGTTGTGACATCCATTGGGTCTTGCTGATAGGCAACACAGACGCTTATCGATAGAATGCACTGGTAGTCGACAAGACATCTACAAGGTCTTGCCGACTTTGTTCTTAGTGGAAAATTATGACCAACTGGACTGAGGAATGCATTCCAACTGAGCTTCCTTGGCACATATCATCATGTGTGTGATTTAATCCTACAAAAGAAAGGTCTGCATTAGCACTCAAGGGAAAATTAAACACAAAAAATGTCATAATGAAATCCATTATTGCTTGTGATTACTTCAATGAATCCTTAGCAAGAAGAAAACCAACTTAGGCTAAGACAGAACCAAAATTAGATTAGAACAAGAAGACAAACTCAGGCAGAAAACAGGAGAACTCCCAAGAGGAAAGAAAGTAACAAAAAGCAAAGAAACCAAAAAGAGAAAGGGGGGACCCATTTTGTTCCAAATCAAAATGGGGTGGTTATGCAGGGCATAACAACTGGTAAGTTAAAATTCTCAGGAAACTTAGCCCTCAGGCCAGTGTCAACACATGCCTCTTTTCAATAGTGGGGCATCGATTTCATAGGTGAAATTTCTATGAAATCCAATGGAGGACATGCTTGTATTTTGGTAGCGACTGAATATTTCACAAAGTGGGTTGAAGTCATTCCTACCAGAAAGGAAACTAGTAAAGTTGTCATTGATTTTTTGATGAGAAATATTTTGAGCAGGTTTGGTGTCCCTGAAAGAATTGTGTTTGATAATGCTATGTGTTTTAGGTCTGAGGAATTCCTTTATTTTTGTAACCTACATGACATAAAAATATCATATTCATCCCCATACCATCCCAAGGGGAATGGAAAAACTAAGTCTAGTAATAAGAGCCTCATGAAGATTATTAAGTGGGTGATTGAGAAAAATAAAAAGGCTTCGGACTCGAAGCTACAAGTTGCACTATGGGTTGATAGGACAACTGTGAAGAAAGTCATTAGATAGTCTGCATTTAATTTGGTGTATGGGGTTGAATCCAAAATACCACATAAAAATTTGATCAAGATGTACAAGTTTGTACAAGAGTATGATAGTTATATTAGTGATGAGATGCAGTAGAGAATGAATGAGATGATTAAGCTTGATAAAACAAAGAGAGAAGCTCATAAAAGAAACGAGAAGCTACAACTGCAAGTGAAACACCCATATGACAAAAGAGTTATTTAAAGAAATTTTGAGGTGGGAAGTATGGATCTAATGTGGAATGCCAAGATGGAAGTCAAAGGTAAACACAGGAAGTTTGATCCTTTGTGGCTAGGTCCCTACTTAATTGTTGACTTACATGGCAAAGACTCATATTTCCTATAGTCTCTAACAGGGGAGGCTCTCGAACTGTCAGTACATGGATAGATCTTGAAAACCCATTTCTCCTTAAATAGGTTCTATTCCATGTGCAATGAACACTCTTATAAATTTTTTTAAATAAGTTGGTTTATTTCCTTTTTGTTGTGTTTTCTTGTCTTGTTCGGACAAGCTCCTAGTTTCTTTTTTTATCCTTGTATGCTTAGTCTGCTCAATTGGATATTTGAGATCTTGCTATGCCCATGGGGGCATGCATCCCCAGTCAAAGCCACTAGTGGAACACATAAAATTTTCATGGTTCCATTGACTTCATGGTAGTGTAACTGGTCACTTCTATCTTTTGACATTAGGGTTTTGGGTTTAAGAGTTTCATGTATCTTGTTGCCCTTAATTATCATCCATTTTATGTTTTTGTGTTGACTGGTTGAACCAGTTCACTTGTTACTTAAGCTTCTTCCCATTGTATTTATTATTGTTGTTCAACTAGCCCCAATGCCTTGGTTACCATCGGGCTTAGTATTGTCTAAGCTTGTCACTCGCTGACCATCTTCCCATCACATGTTGTTGCATGAAATATTTCTTAGAACCCATGATGAGCAATGTCAGGTATATCCTTCATCCTTGGTTCATCGCTCATCATGTGTTTTGTTGTTATTTTGAGAGGGTAACCCACAATGAGTGATGTGGTTAAGGTCTTAACCCATTGTTGGCCCTTGTACTAGGGTATGTGCAAGATCATCATGGAAAAAACAAGCCCTTAAGTGGCAATGAAATTCAAAAAAATTAGAGTTAGGCAACTTGATGTAAAAATTTGAATAAGTTATCCACATTATTTCAAAAATATGTAAGAATAGAATCTGTAGCAAATTGAATGTAGTTTCTAAACTACTAGGTTTATTAAAAAAAAATCTATTTGGTGAAAATTTGAAATTTCAATGCAATAGTACTTAAATTTCAAGGAAAAAATAAGAAGTGGGTGTCTATCTGACCACCCTAAACACAATAAAATTTAAATATTGTTTTACAATATTTTAGATATAAGTAGAGGACTGATGTCTCGATGTGATGCATATCTGTTTGTAATTTTTTTCCAAGTAAATAACTAATTATGAATTTTTTATTATAACTTTTAAAAAATATAAAAACTCGTATGTCTAACCACCTTAACTTGGTCAAAACTTCATGAACTTCAATTTTTTTTTTAATCCTATAGTATGTGAAGCATAGAATGTGACGCATGTTTCAGATTCAAAAAATTTGGTATTGTTTGAAAGCTATAGATGTTTTTCAATTAGCCTATCAATCAGGGCTTTAGTCATAATTAAAATAGAAAATGAATAATAATTATTTATTAAATTCAAAGTAAAGAATAATTTAGATTGGTGGAAAGCTGAGAATCTCCTTTAAAAAACCTTTCCATTTCAACAATTTTGTGTAAAAAAAAGTCCTCAGCCACATATCCTACACATACCCATTGTATCACCTCTTTTTGGGCCATCATGATCCTACACATACCCACTATCATCGATTACATTCTACTTTTCTAAAGGGAACCCATAACCACCAATGGGAAGATTATCTTCCCATCGTGCATATTTTTCCTATTGTGAGTTGGGATTAATTAATGAACTTTGGACATGCGATGACTGATATAACTAATGTCTTCGGTTGAGATCTTCTCTATGCTCATGATCAAGGGTTGTTGTCTCATTGCTAGCCTTCTAGCCATTGCTTGATGAGATCCCAGTTTGGAAAAGAGACTCGCAATGAGTGATACTCATGAAATGTGGGGAAATACGTGGGGCAATTTCTTAGTTCATTGAGTACACATCAAATTGTCGGTAGGGCCCGTGGAGAATAAGAAGCAATGTGAGTCGTTAGGTGAGTTTTTCATCTAAATGAATCGATGGTTTGAATTCAAATAGGAATGACCAACCTGAGGCATAATTGTTCACTCATGCAAGCATTCGTGTGCCATTAATGGTATATATATTCAACTAAATTCATTGAAGGAGGTTTACAGTTTGTATTTTCATCTCAGTTAAACATCTGAGGAGCTGAAGGAGAATTCGAAGTAACCAAAGCTGAAGCTGAAAGAGTTGTGGAAAGTTTTCTTCTGGTAAGTTTCCATCAATCCTCCACTAATTTCTTTTACTGCTTTGTAAGAATTTGGGCATTGAACCAAAGAATTTATGAGTTAATTCAATGAATTATTTAGGGTTTCTAATTTTTCTTGAGTTATTATAGTTTCTTAATTGGGTAGAATCATGTTTGATTCTAACTTCGAGCTATTAAGAATAGGGTAATAATCCCAAACCTAGTTTAATTTCAAACTAAGTAAAACCCTGAAGAAGCTAGGATGATCCAACCTGGTGAGTTGTCCTCATCAAAATGTATATCCAAGAAGAAAAAGAAAAATCTCACCCGTGACCCCCCTCAAACATCCAAAGTCACTGAGAAGAAAAGAAGACAACCTAAATATTATACACACTTTATGGATAAATTCCAACTGCCAGATGCCAAGGAAAGTGGTAGGAAGGCCACAGGGGAAGGGATTCTAACCACCAATTTCAAGGACCTTGCAGAGAGAATTGGTGATATTGTTGTACCAGAGACTGGATGAGAGTTGTTCCTATATGCATTTACAAGAAGAGATGCTCGACATCCTGGTAAAAATTTCTGGTGTTATGATTTAGGAAAACTAGTTGTCCCCAATTTTTTTCTTGAGGTGGACTTGATGCTAAATTTTGTAGATAGATATGATGATATAAACAGGGTAATTATAGATGCCGAGGGTAGGAGCATTCTAGAAATAAAGGAAAGTAAAGTTTTGGAGGTTTTCAGAATGAGACTTGATGCCAGGGAAAAGATTAATTTTGAGAAATTGCAGCAGGAATATACCAAACATAAGATAGTGCTCCAGAAAGGTGAGATGCCAATGCATAGATGTGAAAAGGGCACTGTGTTTGCACTCAAAGAGGTTGAACCACTGAACTATGAAAAGTTTGTTGACTACTTCAGATATACATATTATATGTTGTGTTAGGTGCTTGGAGTAAGGTGTGATGGAAGGATAACCTCACCCCTATTGTTCATAATTCTAGATATTGAACATAGAAACAAGCACACATGGTTTGATTATTCTTACAGAGTTGCAGAACAGTTACACTATGATTTGGTAAAGTTAAAGGAGAGGAGAACACCATTGACATTCAAGCACTATTCATTACTGATGCATATGATATTATATCAAGGACAAGAAGTATTTGGAAAGGCCATGAAACTAAGACAAGTGGATGAAAGGAATAATAAGCTAACTATTCAAATATGGACACACATTTGGGATTTACATTGCTCAAACTCAGACTATGTTGCATTTTGTAACATCATAAAACACACCACTTTGGCACAAATGGGTGTTGCGTCCACTGAAAGGATTTCCAAAAGATAATTCAAGCATTGCTAAGGCCAAACGAATTTGGTGATGACCTAGATTATGAATGCAATTAGGGAGAGTGGTATTTATATAATGATTGCATAATCATCAGATACTATGGGACTCTTGTTGCAACGCATTTGCTACCAGAGTTTGTCTATGATATTTTGGCCTTCATTGAGATAATGTGGCAGATGGACCACTCTAATGTAGAAAAATTTAGGTTGTTCTGAAAGGCCTGCATTATTGCATCAAATTTCTCTTTTGATCATTTTGTTGTATCGAAAAAGGAAGCATATGAGGTATTTGGTATAATTGTTAGTAACCTAAAAATGAAAGTAGCCTCTGCTAGAAAGTTTGACCCAAAAGGACATATTAATAGAGAAAAGATAAAGAGGTAAATCTCAGGATATGAACCTCATGCATTTTACTTCAGAGAAGGTGTGATAAGGAATTTTCCAACACCTGTTATTGTTCGGGATAGGGGGGAGATATGGATGAATATTTTTGAGGTTGATTATAAGGCTTCTACTCAAAATTCCTATTACAAGAGCCCTTATAAACATATCACTGACAAATATAAAAGAATGGAATTGGTCCTCAATGATTTCATGGATGGCACCTTTTTGGAGAAAGTGGAACAAGCTAAGCAGTTAGCTCAAAGATCTCTACAAGAGCATTTAATAAAGGTTGGTGGTCAACCAAAGGAGCTCACAACACTAGAAGAGCAACAACTAGCAGTTATAGGAGATACTCCTATTATGGAGTTGCCTATTGAGATTGCTGATGAAGCACAGGGTGCTAAGGGAAATGTGCAACAACCATCCACTGAATCAACACCTATTGAACAAGGAATAGAGTCTGCATTTTAAAACCCTAATATAGGAGATGTAATGGAACATTTTGTCCCAGATGATAGGCTAGTACCTTTGGAATATGATGAAAGACAAGATAATGATGCAAGGGCGCTAGCTTGTGCTAAGTTTCTAGAAGATGACTCTTTTGTGACAACAAGAGAATTCAAGGAATACATGGCCAAGCTTAAGGAACATGATATAAATGATAGGATACAAAAGGATTAGGAGGAAGTGGACCCTTCTCAACTGGAGGAAGTTAGAAAGAAGACTGAAGTGGAAATTATTTAGAAGATTTCACAAATGAATCCTGTCGAAGCTAGGAGATTACTCAAAGATAGTGGAATGATGGTAATGCCTAGCTAGAGCTTGTCATCAATAATTTAGCTAGATGCAATTAGAAATGACCCAAGTGCTATGGTGTCAGAAGAAAATTTTGATGACAAAAATTTTGGTTCAGGGTTTAGTCCTAGCCTACATGCATTGACTATTTGGAAATTGATGCTAGATTAGGGAAGATGTAGACTTAGTAAAGCAATGACTAGCCTTTTAGGAGATTTGATAATATGTAGGGATTCAGAGATGAAAGCCCCACAAGCTATAAGATTAACTATGCACACAACCATGTTGAGTGTGGAAACTACAAAAATATCTCAAGCTAGGTACATGAAGTTGTTGGAAAAGCATAACAAGTTGGTTGAGGAATAAAATAAGTTAAGGGCTACTACAACTTATGCAGGTTAGAAGACTCTACCTACTTTTCCAGCTAGTATCTCATCATAGGAAAAGGAAACCTTCAAAGCAAGAATTATTTCCATGAAGAATGAACTCCAAACAACTAAGTCTAAAAATATTAAGCTCTAGGAGGATGTGAATAAGATCAGAAAGGATATGGCTGATGAGATCTTGGGCCATAGATTAACAAAGGAAGCCTTTAGAGTGGAAGATGCATGGTTAACATGTAAAGGTATATATGAGGCTTTTGAAAGGTTTCAACATGTTAAGGAGGTTTTCCAAAATTGATGGAATAAATGGAGCAGTAGATTGAATAGTTTAAATGAAATACAAGAAAACATAAAGGATGAACCTGAAGCTCCAACAAATCTCCTAGCTATCATAAGGGGAATTGAGATGATTGGTGAGATCATAGGATCTCATGAATGAATTGGAGCACAACTGCAAGGTAAAATCAAGGCCTTTAGGAGTATGGAGGAACGTGGTTTTCCACAAATCCTCAATGAAGATGGAACACTTATGGAGTATACACCATGGAGAGATTTCTTTAAGGATCAAATGGCCACAGGTCCATGAATACAATATGTTGATGACAAATTAGAAATGACTTTTCTAAATGGTGTTATTGATACTCTCATTGGAATCCAAGTAGACATGGACACCTTTGTGAAAGAAGCCAGAGTGGTACTTTATGCAAGGTACAATGAATACAATAAAAAGGTGCAAAATTGCTTGCTATTGATTGGCCCACTGAGGATGAATGTAAAGATTGGCTGGAAAAATATGTTGAGTAAGCCATGAAGATGGTGAGAGGAATATAGAGTATGGTCAAGTATAGTACAGGTTCATCCTTTGAAACAATTATGTAAGGGAAATATATATCCTCTCAATATGAAGGTGGATGTGGTAACCCAACCAATCCTTTCCTTTTGTTTTGTTTTCATCTTCTCTCATTCTTTACACTTTTTTCTAAATGGATGGCGATGTGGAATTCTTGAACAATGAGGATATGAGCCCCAAAAGCTTTACAAGTTTTGTCCTTTTGTATTTTCCCTCCATTTCTTCAAAGTTTAAATATAACCGCCTAGGGGTTGAAATGCTGATTGAAATGAAATGTAATTAGCCAATAGCCCAATGCTTTTTTTTCTCCCTTTATCATATAAAAGGAATTTCAAGGGTATTGTGCAGAGGTCTTTGAAGTTTTGGTTGATCTCTGATAGTTATAGTGAAGTATTATGAGTACAAGTGTATAAGGGATATAGAATTACTTGTTGAGTCTTAGGATGTGAGGTTTTATTCATAATTAGCTTAAATGTTTTGTATCAATTATAGAATTATAGAATCGATAATGGAAAATTTCATACAAATTGTCTCCTATGTATATGTTCACAAATAAAAAATGAAATAGTCAAGGATTGTCTCATTGGTCTCCAATTTATCTAATTGGATGTGTGTTTGAATTGTTATTTCAATTCAAGTAGTTAATTAAAATGCTTTAATGAAATCACTGGTTTATGAGTTAATTCATAGGATCTTTAAGTATGTTTTGTATGGAAGGTCTGGATTATGAATTTGTAATGAAAATCCATAATGGTCTATAAATATTGAATGCTTTAGTTATTGCATTACTATGTGTTGTGAATTTGACTCCGTCACCCTAGGATAATGCATTGATTCTATACATTGAGTAATTCCAAATATATCAAGTCAGCTAGATCATATCAAAGAACAATTCATTTAGCTAAATTCATCTTCAATTTGGTGATGGTTTGTATGGGTTTTGTAACGCCAAAAAAATGCACAAAGACATATTAGAAGCAAACATGCAATGCTAAAATCTAAGATGCAAATCTAAATGCTAAGCAACAAAGAACAAAGGAAGGTATAACGTAAACAAACTAAAACAATCTCACCAATGTCAAACGTATTTCCATGATTCATCTCGATTTCCCTCAGATTTTTCATAAATTCGTGCAAGTATAGCCTAAGATAGTGATTAGCAAAATATCGAAGATTCAAGATTAAGTGCTCTCAAAAGTCATAAGATTTTGCGAGAGAGTGAAATGAAGAATGGAAAATCAATTTATAGAAAATTGATTATTCGAACGACAGTTCAAGATCGAAAGATCAATGGACGGTTGAGATTGACAGATTAGACATGCATTATGATAACTGTCAGTGGTGACATGAGTGATAAAAACTAGAAATAGACTTAAAGATTAAATGAATGATTTAATCTTCAGTTCGTTATTCAAAAAAAGAATAAATATCTTTGCATGACAAAGATAAAGATTGATTACATCAACTCTTGTTCGGATGCACGCACAACATTTAATTAATTAAATAAGAATATTTAATTAATCCGCATGTACATGTAATTGAGTTAGAACTGAATGATTGAATGATCTGACGAAGAGATTACTCGAGAACGCCACTCAGACATCAAAACAAGAGTTAACTAAGTCATTAAAATAGATGTTTGAGTCGAGTAAAAGTGAATACTTAGATAACTCACACAATTATCTAAAATATAGAGGAATGTGTTAAAATAGATTTTATGAATTAAATAATTCATTTAATTCAAGATTTGATATTTGAAGAATAATTAAGTAATTAAGATTTATTTAATTAAGTGATGAAGGGATTTAAATGAATAATTAAATAAATAAAAAATTTATTTAATTATAGTTGAAGTATGATAAAGAGTAAATTAAATAAGAATTTATTTAATTTGACAAGAAGGATAAGGTTAATTAGTAACATAATTAAATAAAAAGCGTTTATTTAATTAATTAGATAGAATAAAGAAAATTTGAATTAATTAAATAATTAAGATTATTTAATCAATAGAAGAATTAATGTTAAGATGAATTAATTAAATAATTGAGATTATTTCATCAATAGAAGAATAGGAATTATGAAGAATATTGAAGCCGCAGGCTTAAACCAGATTTCGGTGTCTACATTTGCCCCTCTTTGATACAATGTCATTTCAGCGTTGTGTCAAAGAAAATCGATAATAAATATGCCCCAATAATGCCCCATTGTAAAACAGGTGAAGGTATGCCCCCTCGGGAGGATAGGCGGGTTCAAAGAACATGAGTGTGCTCTTGAAATTGATGAGAGAACTAGAAGATGAAAGAAAAAAGGATAGAGGAAAATAGATAAGGGTGGTGAAGATGTAGAAAAGAAGAAATGTTAGTGCGAAAAGAAAGATGAATAATAAAAGACATGGATGTTAGTATTAGCAATCTTCGATGTTTCACTGTATCACAAAAGGTATTGCACTTTATCATCATTGGGAGGGACTAATACAAATGGAGAAAAACACCATGATATGACATAGATCAAGGTGTGCAAGGTCATCCACTTGCTAACAACAGACAGTCGCAGAAAAGGATTGTCATTAACTCATACTAAGGGCACAAGTTGCACCAGTCTTTTTGTCAAGACAAACCACAGACAACAAAAAAAATAAAAGATGGGTCATGAGACATAATTGCTCCTCTAAATCCTTCATGGGACATCCTTGAGGAAACTACTAACATGACTCAAAACCAAATTGAAAAGACAATTGACAAGCAGCGGTCAAAGAAAATAGAATTATGATACATTGTTGCTTCTCTAAATCCTTCATGGGACATCATTGAGAAAGCTAGTAACCTTATTCCTAGTCATTAATTCAAGATAAATGATAAGATAAATAAGCCATAAAGTCAATAAGCTAATAAAATATTTTCCAAAACTTGATTTGTTTGTTTGATCTGTTTTGATTGATAAAAGGATTGATTGACAAAGCCTGACTGTAGGAGATACACATACTAGATAAGACTTTAAGTCTAGTTTCGATGTTATGACTATCTGTATAAGGCATGACGAAGCCTAGTTTCAGAAAGACATATATCATATAAGACTTTGAGTCAGATGCCATTGATGTGATAACCTGTGTAAGGTTATGTTTGATTGTTTGACAATGTCGATTATGTAGGAAGGACTCATCCTGTATAAGACATAGATTGTTTTGCTAATATCAGTATTCAGGAAGGATCCATCCTGGATAAGATACAGGTTGATTGTTATGATGATGCTTGTGTCTAGGAAGGACACATCCTGTAGTAGACACTTGTTGATCTATTTTGATTGTTTCATTTGGAAAGTTGTTTGATTTGACATAGAGATAGTGCTGACTTGAGATGATGCGTGGAAAATTAACTGCATGTGACGAAAAACCCTAAAGGACTGACCTAGTGCGGCCTTGGGGGCTCATTGATTGATGGCCTTGCCTACATTATACATGTAGAGACCTCGTAGTTTGACTTGACTGCGAGCGACAAGACTAACTACAAATAGAAGACGTGCATGTGAAAGTGAAAGTGACAAACCCTGGTGGACTGACCTAGTGCAGCCTTGGGGGCACATCGATTGATGGCCTTGCCTACGTTATACACGCAGAGACCTCGTAGTTTGACACAACCAACGACCTTGTCATATAGACATGTATTAAAGCATGAGTTTATATAGACAAACCTAAATGGACTAACCTAATGCGTTGGGGGCACATTGGTAGATGTCCTTGCCTATGTCCAGACGCAGAGGCAATGTAGTTCGACAAATGACAAAGACTGACAAGTTCGGCTGACTTTGACTCTATTTTTGGATTTTCAAAATGTTTTGATTTTTTCGTCTTTTTGAAGTTTTTTGATTTTTTTGTGTTTTCTCAGGTCATTTTGCAATTTTTGTGGTTTTTCCATGGTTTTAAGTCTCCAACACAACCAATGTAAGAAGCAATATGACACATGTCAAGTGTTTGCCCCCAGTTGAGTATAAGACCAATTGACTATGAATAGTGTAAAATGGGGGATATGAATTGCACTCGATGTCAATCGTTCCAAGTTATGGGAAAGACTACCACTTATTATGAATGGTATATACAAGCGATGGATATGAAAGATAAGGGATATGTACAGGGTAGTGATTCCTACAAGCAACCAAGCAAGCATGCACAAGAATCCAAGGTCAACCATGATCTTGCCCCTAGTCAAGCTGAAAACCAATTGTCAGGTGATGAGGATGGTGATGATGTTGTTTGATGTGGGAAGGTCACATCCTGAAACAACATGAGGATGACGATAATGTGACTAAAGGATCAAAGTTTTCAGCAAGGCTAGAAACAAAGCCAATGAATGTTTTGAATGATGTGCTAGGATACATAGCAAGATTGTATGGATTTGGCTTGTTGCATTTGGAATGACTTTTTCATGATTGGATGGGATGATGGAAGATCCTTAAACCATTGACAAGGGAAAATCCAATGCACGCGATAGGTATTGCGTATAAGGATAACTCGTTTGGAAAAATACTATGAAGGTTATGACATGATATTTTGTGGATAGTGTATGACCAAAGGATAGACATGTCAAGAGTTTTTCCAAAGGATGATTTATGTTTGTACCCATCCTTATCAAGATCAAAGTAGGTGGGAAAATGGATGTGAGAGGTAGGGTTAAGATGGATAGATAGAAATTTCATATGAATGGTATGGGAGATGAGACAACTTGCCCCCAAGTATAATAGTCCACATAGATAATTTCTTACACATGACGCTTGTTTGCCAAGTTTTCATCATGGTACTTATCAAAAGCACCATAAGAATGGTTTTCACTATTGGATGAAATTTTTCTCTTGCTTTTTTTTTTCTTTTTGGTGTCACCAAGATGCCAATTTTCCAGGTTTTCATCAAAGTGACTTTTTTTTTTAATTTTCTAGATGGCCTCGATGCTTTAGATGATCACTGATTGTGCCAAATCCATTGATGGTGTTGATGTAGAGACCGGTGCCATGATATGCCAATAATGATCTTGATGAAGTAGTTGCCTTGTCAGGATCATAGCACTTGCATACAATTGATTGATGTCATTGTGATCCTTCTTGACACTAGAGTTGGCCTTATCAAAATATGCACATCTCGATAGAGTGCCATGGGAGTCCTTATAATAAGGAGTTGCTGCCAAGATGCGACGGATTTGTGACGTAGGATTTTTAGAATTTAGACGATATGTAGGATTATAACGGATGATGGGAGACGTGTTTGGCAATTTAGATGTAAGAATTTTCATTTGCTAAACTTGGGGTGATGGATGATGGAGACTGGGTTTCAAATTGGGATAATGTTTGGAACCATGACTTTTATATGCCTTGTATGATGACCATTGTGAAGGAGGTGGACATTTATTATATGTGGGAGTCCTCTTTTCTTGTGGCTCCACATTTTGATTGCTTTTACTTTTGAACTATTTTCTTTGCTTCATCCATTTTTCTTTGGGATCCATTTTAACTTTATTTGTCCACTTGGATTTTTGATTGATTCAATGGCCTTTGATATTTGATTTTGAATTTTGAATTTGTAAGACTTTTGTTTTTGTTGGTTCCAAATGGAAGGTTTATTCATGTTGGAATGACAAATTATGGTATGGATTGAAGGAGTGTTGGCAACAACCTTATGATAAGAACTACTCATGGCCTCCATTTTGATGTTTATATTAGATAAAGTTTCCCCCAATATTAAGGAGGTACCATTAACATCATTAGATTTGTTGACTGAAAGATAACCAAGACCTTGATGTCTAGGATTTTCTTGAAACTGTACTGGTTCTAGAATTCCTTGCTCGTGTATGCCTAGTCCTTTTCCTTGATATTGCATGCTCTGACAGATTCTGTTTGCGATGGGGCATTTTTTATTTTGAAAGCAAGATGCTAACCCATCACTGTGCATGTGGAAACTGTTACTTGGAATCTTCTCCTCTACAAGAAAGCTCGATTTGATAAAAGTGGATGATCCTATTTGATAAGATGTCTTATCTTCATTGACATGTTGGATATCATTGGTGTGATTTTGTGACATATCAGATTCAGAGGATTCTACTGGTGCTTCCAAGTCGATATTGAAACCATCTTTATGGTCATTGTCATATAGTCCAATGAACTCAGCTATAGTTTGATCATTTGTAAATATGTCTATAGTAGGAGACTCTTGTTCTAAAGGAATATCATCTATGTTTTCAAAGGAGGCAAGTGTCTCATTTTGGGAAATGGATGCATTTGATACTTGGATAGAGTCATCTTCAAATGTTTTATCATGAATGGCATAAAGGTCAAGGAGTGGATCATTTTGGACTTCTTGCTCAATAGTAGTGTCTTGATCAAAGACGGGTTTGTCTTGAATGATATGATTGGGAATGAAATCTTGATCAAGGATAGGTGTACTTTGAATGCCATGATTATCTAGGAGGACTTCTTGGATGACTTAAAGATAGGGTCGTGGGATAGACTACTTTGATCTTGACATGAAGGTGAAGCCATGAAGTCATGCTTTAGACTTTCCATTTGACATGTATCCTCAAGTTTAGTAGATGGGATGTGACTTTGGAGACCATGAATAGATGTATTATCATGACTAAATGTGGAGTGAGATGGAGTGGCATGGAAGTGATTAGTGGATGAAGAACTAGGATAGGACATGGAGGCTTGGAAGGAATTAGTGGATGAAGGACTAGGGTAGGACATGGAAACTTGGAAGGGATTAGTGGAAGGTTGGTTTCCCTTGTCAAGGTTAGGATAAGGGTGATAAGTGGACGTTTGTTGTGGATTCATGGCATGGATTATGTTAAGGGACTCTTGATAATGATGGTAGATGGATGGAGGACTAGGACGTATGGATTGTTGGTAGGAATGATATGTGGATAGTTGACCATGGGTTGATGTTGATTGGCATTTGGATTGGATATATTGTCTTTTGAAGTCTATGGCTTGTTGGAATTGACCATTACAGAGTAATTGGTATTCAACTTGACTAGCACACATATCAAGGTAAATTGCATAAATGGTGGTGAGGTTATGATGAAAGATGGAGTATGACTAAGGTATGTGATATGAGGTCTAAGGTATGACAATGAAAAGAGTGACTTAAATCTAAGGTATGCAACCTAAGCTCTGTTTTTGGGATTTTCTGTGCAAGTAAAATATGTCTAATATGATGCTAGTCTAGGATGACAATATCTAAGTATGCAAAGTTCAACTAATCTTCTAAGGTAATCAATTCCATAAACCTAAGAAGAGGGTACCAACTACCTAAAGTCTAACCAAGGTGCCAATTTAGTTATGTCAAAGAACCACTGTAGGACAAGGATCAAATATAACTTGAGTCTCCTAACTAGACTGATGAGCTAGGTGGACTCTCTATAGGACAAAGGAGATTATAGGACTAGGTTCAATGACAAATTTCATTGACGCTATGACTTTTCTAGAGTGTAGATGGTGAACTAGTCCTAAAGTTTGTAAAAGTGACCTTTCTAGAAGTCTAATGCAAGGTAATATCTTCCCTAAGATGAAGCTAAACTCTGAATGAAGACAACTATTGGTAATGACTAAATGAACCTAAAGGATGCAAAGTTGAGAAAATCATTTCAAGTTTCTGTTCAAGGACTGTTTGTGTGAAGACAACTGAAACTGGTGTAATCGTGTTGACTGGACAGTGACTATGAATTCTGGTTTTTTGATAATCAGACAGATGCGTCTTAGGATTTAACATATGTGGTTCACATTAACAGTTGCGGCCTTCCAGTGATCAATTTCATTTCTTTGGTAAAATTTAGTTTAACTCTGACAGATGTGGTTAATGTTTTCATAGATGCAACTCGTATTGACAGTTGCGACTAGAATATAACGCATGCAGTTTTTCCAAAGCAATTGTGAGCTAAACTGGCAGATGTGACTATGAACTAAATAGATGCGACTCAAGACTAAACAGATGCGACTCAAAATTACAGTTGCAACTCATAATGTAACAGATGCGACTCTAAAAATCAAATGCTAGTTTCTGGTGAACAGTTGCGACTCTCTATGAATTTTTCAGTGATATGAAATTTAAACTGACTTCGTTTTCCATGATTAAATTTTGACAATCAAAGACAATCATAATACAAAGTGTTTTCAATTTTGAATTTGGACTCAAAGAATGTTTAAGTTGATAACAGACAAGCACATCCTAATAGGCCAAAGGCCTAGGGTTTGTATACTTGGTATAGCCCACCGAAATACCCTGGATTGGTGATGAACACATTTCCTTCTCGAGAGCGGATAGCTTAGAAATTTGGTGGAATTGGCTCCCCTCCACGACTCATTAATGTCTTTCGAGCACACCAATTTCAAATTCTTTGGGCAATGACCTCCAAAGAACTACTATCTCTACTCAAGGGGATCAATAGTGAGTAATCTTCAGGCATGATACTATACCCTGCACTATACCAAGCAATGGCCACAAATAAGTTGGTCTCTAAAACAAAAGGTATTTAGTACAGGCATTCCATTCATGGGGTATGATCCATATGGCACAAGTCCCCTTTCCGATACATCTTGTCGGAACCACACTCATGATTCTTGGGGTTTCCCTAAGAACCCACTTTTATATACCGATTGGAAGTCCCTCGGGTTCAGCGTGCTACCGGTCTGAGTCGTCCTAGGGTAAGTACTTTTTCCCACCAAAACAGGCCCAAATTCTAGAGTTGGTAACCATTTCTCTTACACCCAGGATGACATGGATGCGCAAGGGGAGAGGATACTTCAATATACCAAGTCGTAAGGGTAACCAAACTTGTGCTTTCACACCAAACATAGTAGACACTCGTTAATTTTAAACCAAACAAAAGATTTTCTATGCTACCAATCAATCTATTTCAAAATTAACTAGGGTCTTCAATAGGCATCCTGCAGAAAAACTCGTTAGTAGTTTTCAATATTGTCTTGGTCAATCATCCTGCAAAAGCTTGTTAACTCCAAAAAGGCCACACACTAAAGATAAGATATTAGTAACACACAAATCAATTGAAAATTTCAGATTTCTGAAAACAGAAATAAAAGTTTTACCAGTCAATTGCATCAATGTATTACCAATCAAATGCGTCATTTCTTCTTCAATTAGGGCTAGGGAATTCAATTGCGGTTCAAGAAAATTCAGATGCATTGCTTCTTCTGTCAGATGTGGTTTAGGAAGTCAATTGCGGCTCAAGAAACTTTAGATACATCATTTCGTATGAAAAAAACTTGCAAAAAAATCAAAAAATAAAGATCTACGGATTTGTGAAGATGGTGTCTTCACGTCAGGTTCACCAAATGTAATGCCAGAAAAATGCACAAAGATATATTAGAAGCAAACATGCAATGCTAAAATCTAAGATGCAAATCTAAATGCTAAGCAACAAAGAACAAAGGAAGTTAAAACATAAACAAACTGAAACAATCTCACCAATTTCAAACGTATTTCCATGATTCATCTCGATTTCCCTTCTCCATTTCGCTTGTGTAGTATAACTGCCCTCAGATTTTTTGTAAATTTTTGCAAGTATAGCCTAAGATAGTGATTAGCAAAATATCCAAGATTCAAGATTAAGTTCTCTCAAAAGTCATAAGATTTCGTGATAGAGTGAAATGAAGAATGACAAATCAATTTATAGAAAATTGATTATTCGAACGACAGGTCAAGATTGAAAGATCAACGGACGGTTGAGAT
Source organism: Sequoia sempervirens (assembly GCA_007258455.2). NCBI lineage: Eukaryota > Viridiplantae > Streptophyta > Pinopsida > Cupressales > Cupressaceae > Sequoia > Sequoia sempervirens. The sequence continues at coordinate 10,133 of VDFB02364622.1, read as the reverse complement.
TGACAGATTAGACATGCATTATGATAACTGTCAGTGGTGACATGAGTGATACAAACTAGAAATAGACTTAAAGATTAAATGAATGATTTAATCTTCAGTTTGTTATTCAAAAATAGAAGAAATATCTTTGCATGACAAAGATAAAGATTGATTACATCAACTCTTGTTCGGATGCACGCACAACATTTAATTAATTAAATAAGAATATTTAATTAATCTGCATGTACACACAATTGAGTCAGAACTAAATGATTAAATGATTTGATGAAGAGATTACTCGAGAACGCCACTCAGACATCAAAACAAGAGTTAACTGAGCAATTAAAATAGATGTTTGAGTCGAGCAAAAGTGAATACTTAGATAACTCACACAATTATCTAAAATATAGAGGAATGCGTTAAAATAGAATTTATGAATTAAATAATTCATTTAATTCAAGATTTGATATTTGAAGAATAATTAAATAAATAAGACTTATTTAATTAAGTGATGGAGGGATTTAAATGAATAATTAAATAAATAAAGAATTTATTTAATTATAGTTGAAGTATGATAAAGAGTAAATTAAATAAGAATTTATTTAATTTGACAAGGATAAGGTTAATTAGTAACATAATTAAATAAAAAGCGTTTATTTAATTAATTAGATAGAATAAATAAAATGTGAATTAATTAAATAATTAAGATTATTTAATTAATAGAAGAATTAATTGAAGATGAATTAATTAAATAATTAAGATTATTTAATCAATAGAAGAATTAATGTTAAGATGAATTAATTAAATAATTGAGATTATTTCATCAATAGAAGAATAGGAATTATGAAGAATATTGAAGTTGCAGGCTTAAACTAGATTTCGATGTCTACAGGTTTTGTTCCAATTGTCCATTCTCTGCTCAAGTCATAATGGTGTGAAGGATTTTCCAATTCTTTACAACTTGTCACTTGTAGAGTCATTGATATAAGAATGTATATGCTTAATATGCAATGTACGTGGAGTGCTTTTGAAGGAATATTGTGAGTGCATTGTAGGATCACCCTCTTGGGTTTTACAGAGCTTGAAGTGCAAGAGGAAAGTTGAATTTATTTCTCTTGTTCATTGGCCAACCCCTTTTAGGTCATCAATTATTAGAATTGGAAAATCCACAGGTTACCTTAAAGATCTAGTTGGTATTTAAAAGAGCCAACATGTTATACACCCTTAGTATATCTTGGCAGATTTCCTCTTTTTTAATCATGGCTTTGGCCAAGAAAATTTATGAACATTTTAAATATTGAATTACACACCCATAGCATCTTGATTTATGAGATCAACCAATTGAGGGAATTCAAATAACTTGCTTGTGTCATGTATAACCCTAACCTCTATAGCATCACTATCCAAGCCTGTAAGAAAATTTGCTACCTTATTTCCTTCTCTATAGGTATGAGAAATAATGGAAGCCTTGAACTTATCTATCAAAGTCCATGCTTTTTGTAATATATATCTTAACTTCCAATTACTAATTTTTCTTACTCTACATGCATTAAAGATTATCAATAAGTCCCCTTCTATTTGGAGATTTGAGTGCCCTAATTGGACTGTTAATTCCAAACCCAACAATAATGCTTGTGCTTCTACACTGTTATTTGTGGCTTGTTTTAAATGTATTGAAGAGGCTCCTAATACTTTCCCTAAAAAAAATTTGATACAAATGCATGCTCCTTAAGCACTTGAGTTTCCTTTATATGCACCATCGAAGTTCAATTTTACAAAGTTCTCTATAGGTGGAGACCATTTAACTGATGATCTATCAACTTTTGGAATACTGCTTTTGAGTAGACTACCATCAAAAGGTAGCTTGATACCCTTCCAATTCTTCAAAATCAAATTGTCCCAATTTGTAAACAAAGAGTTGGTCATTCTCACTTTTTGAACACATGAATTAACCCCTTCTAAAATTTCCTTTTCAATTTTCATTATTGTCAACTCAACTGGAGATTTAATTTTCTTGAAGATTCTCAAATCGCGCTCCCACCAAATGTTCCATACAACAATCACTGGAATTATGTGCCAAATAAATGTGAAAAAATGAGGATTGATATATAGTGGCCAGCTTTGGAAAAGATCCCAGAGTCTATTTGGAAGGCAACGAAATAGATCTAACTTATTTTTTATGAAATTCCAACATTAATAGGGAAAATACACTGTAAGAGAAAATGATCTTTTGTTTCTAGTTCATCTTCACAAAGTGGACATTTAAATGGATCTGCAATCTACAATTTCACTAGGTGGTCACTTGTGAGAATTCGTTTTTGAATGCAAAGCCAAGCAAAACTACATGCCTTTGGTAAAACTTTATTATTCCAATAGAATGGAAAATCTCTTTGAGGTTGTGTGTTATATTTAGATTGGATTAAAGGTGCATATCCTTCCTTTACTGAATATGTACGTACCTTTGAGGTTGCCCAAATTATTTTATTGGGTTTTGCTGATAGGTAAACTATTCTTTCTTTCAACATATTAGAAAAGCAATCAGCCTGTTGGGGATTGAGAAGAGTATCTGAAGGTTTTATCCACACAACTTTCCCAATTAAATAATTTGAGGACTACACATAGTCTACCAATTTTTCACCCCAAGCTTCAGGGAGAATTGTTCTTACTCCATGAAGATCCTGACTTTCTGACAATGGATGTTTTGAATTCCATGATTATGACCAGAATTTTACACTTTGACCATCATTTACCTCCCATGATGAGAACTTCGTAAATAGATTCATGTTACTGAGAATGAAATTCCAAATGGAAGATCCCTTTGGAGGATCAACCACTGTTAGGATTCTTGTTGGATTTTCATTGTCTAGGTACTTGGATTGCAATATTTTAGACCATTTAGCATCTGGATTAGAGTACATTTTCCATGCTATTTTAGCTCCATATTCTTTATTTCTCCACAAGATGTTTTGAATTCCTTCCCCCCTTGCTTCTTTCCTTTTTCCAAGCCTTCTAAATAAATTAGAGGTACCTTTTTCTTCTCATTGATATTGCCTTACCAGAGGAAAGATCTTATTATCTTTTCAATTTCAGCAATTATAGATGATGGGTCTTTGAGGACAACTAGAAAATAGTTTGGAATCGATGATAGAACTGATTTGATTAAAATAATTCTTCCATACAATGATTAACATCTAGCTTTCCATAGGAGGATTCTTGACTTGAGCCTATCAATTACCTTATCCCAATAGTGAGCTTTATTTGATCTTTTAAAAAATGGTATTCCTAGATAGGTGCAAGGAAATTTTGCTTCCTAAAAGCCCATAGTTTTCACTATTTTCTTCTTTACATCCTCTAGTGTGTTTAAGATATAAATATTGGATTTTTCTATTTTAATCTTTTGACCTGAAGCTAAAGAATATTTGTCCAAAGATTCTTTAAATTGGATGGCTTCCATTACTATTTACTTGTTGGAAAGAAGAGTGTTGGTTGCTTTTACTGTAACCAGGTTGCTCTTCTAATCTACCTATGGAATTGCCAATTCCAATCAAGGGAAGCTCGAAGGACCTGGACCAATTGATGAGGATTTTAAAGACCTCCTACACTTTGGGCTCTGTAAGACCTGAGAGGGTGATTCCTTAATGCGTTTACAACCTTTGCACCATTATCATAAACAATATTAACAAGAATAGATAATCTCATTTAATAGCTCAACATAATAGGATAATACTGAATAGAATTGGTTGTTCATCAGTAATATCAACTATTTGGAGCATGAGATAACTACAACACATAGGGATTTAAAATGATTTTGAATTTATAAACAGTTTCTAAGATGCACTAAGCTGCAAAGATAAATCAGTGCCTAATTCTAGGCCATGGAGTCAAATACATAAAAATAATTCATTAGAAAATGACATTCAACTAGTGGATTTAAATTGTTAATGCCTTGCATCAATTGTTAGTGCCTTACACCAACAATCCCACTCCTGTTATAAATCAAACTCTCCTTACCAAATCCAACCTGCACACTTGAAATCACTGTTATCTACTCAAAGTATTTAACCATTTCCTTGAAATAGACCCATAAACAAATAACACAATTTAATGAAATTTGAGATGACAAACTCAAAGATACCTTGTATTATTGAATTCATATGATTAAACTATACAAGTATGGAGACAATTTGAAGATATTCATGAATGTGCAAACCCTTGGAGGACATTCATGATTTATTTGCACAAATTGGATGCATTTCCTCATAAAATAAAAAATTATAGCTTACAGACTCAAATTATGACTCAGAACTTGACATCTTCTATCTACCCAACCCCATACAAAGCCCTAGAACCTTGAATCATGAGAGAAGAAGAGAATAAAAGCAGAAGAGAAGATTCAAAAGAATCCCTAAATATGATCTGAAGATGCCATCTGGAATCCTCTTCATCATTGATCAACACAAGGAAATCCTCTCTCCTCTCTCTACAACAAACTTTTCCTCCAAATCTGCCTTTGATGTGTTGTTCTTCAACAAAAAATATTCCTGTAGAAATTCTGTCCATTTTCACCCAACTGTGTGAAAAATATTCTCTACTCATGTGAAAACTCCTTTTTTTTCCTATTCTTTTTCTTTGCTGCATTTTATTTTACTTTATCAAAGTAAAATATTTCCCCTCTGTTTTATTTCTAGCAAAATAGTAGCCACTCAAATAGTGAAATATTTATTCACTTTACTCAAGCACTTTCACATGCCAAGTCTTGTTCAACCTATGCCACTTTTACTCCTTTACCTGTGCCATGAAGTATTAAATATTTCACTTTGGGCCATTAAACAAATGCACATGCCATCATTTTATTAAAATTTCACCCTGACACATTTAATCCTTCAGCTCTTCACTTTATGGTTAAATGTTAAACATTTCACTTTTGGGGCCCATTTAAATATTTTCCCTGCATATAATACTTCACCTTTTTTTTTGACAATTGTTGATAAACATTTTAATTTCACTCTACAAAAGTGAAAATTAAAATATTTTCTCTTAAAGGTAAAACCTATATTTTTGCGTGGGAAAAAAACTCTTCATACATCATTTAAAATAGACATCGATTGGGCCCACCTTTAATGCTTCCACATTTTAAAATACTCACCCACACACTAAAATTTTATTTAAAATGAGAACATTTTAAATAAATGTCATCGGGCACCTTTAAATATTAACAGTTGCCCACATTCAGCTCTAGTGTTCACACTTAGCATTGTACCTATATATTTCTTTTCAAATTTTTGCAATTGCTAGTTGTATGATGCCCAAATTATTTTCAATAAAACATTTAATGCATGCACATTAACAAGAAACTTGAGCATTACAAGCCCATATAATATATTGGCTCCCTTCAATATCATATATTTGGTCACATGATTCTGCAAGACTAAAAATGTTATAAATTTCTCCCATGGTGACTCAGATGAAACACTATTTCTTTCAATTTGTGCTTCATGGCATTGATACCTTTGGAGACACTTGGCCAATCAAGTTATTTTCCATGAATATGCTTCCACAATTAACTTGACATATTTAACAAAGCATTCACAACTATAGCAATAAATACTCTATCTTACATGCTTTAACAGATTTCCACGGCAACAAAAGCAATCATACCAATCCAAAGCATGACAGGCCCCATGTAGACCCAGCTAAAAAAAAAATCATTTTTAGACAAATTTTATGCTCAAATTAATTTGAGGCAACATCTGAATGCATTTGGAGTGAAAACATGAACTGGGTTTGCATCAAAACTCGCTTTCAGGCACTTTGCAAAATAGTGAAAACTAGCCAAATTGGCTCTAAAATCAGCTTTGAAAATTGGTCAAATAACCTCCTAAATCCATAAGAACTTGCAGGCATGTAGATACTAGTCCAAAGAATGTAAAGAAAAATATGGATTGGAGAAATCAATCATGAGGAGAAACTTCTCCAACCTTAAAGTTTCTCATTTGAACTTTTTGCAACAAACAGTTGCTCTAAACGAATTGAAACTCATCGAATCACCTCATTGGAAAAATACCAAATCAACTCCTGGTGAACTACCACTGGACATAGTGGAACCTTTTGGTAAAATGAGCATGTGTGCAAGAGGAATTAACTTGAATCATCATTGATCAAAAGATATGAGGTGTCAAAGTTGACCACCTTGAAACACTATCAGCAATGCAAATGCAAAACTAAAGAAATTGCATTTGGTTTTGATATGCTAAAAATAGCAAATCAAGTCATAAAACCTTGAAAACTGACATGTGAGCTCATTTTTTGTTTAGAGAATGCAAAAAAACAATCATTCTGACATGATGGTCAACCAATTGCAAAATGAAAGCTCAAACGAGAGGCAACTTTGCAAAATTGAATGTTTGCAAATAGTTGAACAATGACAAAACCCTCCAGCTTCACTTTTTGAAACCTTGACAAAACTCATCGTGGGAAGCTAAAAATTGACATGCACATTCACATAGGAGACATGAGTGTGACTGCAAAGGGATTTTTCTTATAAATCAATGGGCTTCAAATTATGACCCTCCAAAGTAGGTCATTCAAGCAAGTTCATCAGGTGCAGTTCTGAAAGTGCAGAGGCAATTTTTTTTATATAAGTATCTCAAATTTACAAAATTTGAGAGTTCCATCAGTGGCTCCAACTGGGGATGTATGCCCCCTATGGGCATAGCAAGATTATAGATCTCTGGGGAAGTAGACCAAAAGCTAAGTCCATTGGATGTCCTCAAACTGCTCCTTTATTCATTTTTCTTTTTCAACTTCATATGGTGACACCAGACCACCAAATGATAAAGGGGAGTTAACATTTACCCCTGTCAAACACAATTATGTAAAAAGAGTTGATCTCCCTTAACTCATGTTTTCCTTTGTCAAACCATAACAACATAGGTGATTGCATCTGTGCAAACACAAGGATTAGACTTCCTTTGTGCAAGTGAGAACTTGCTCTCTATTTGGCTTTGTCATCAATTGGCAACCAAATCAAATAGGCCACATCATTGCCACTTTCTTCATTCTTTGATTTTGTATCAAGTGGCGAGATTTGGAAATGGTGATCAAGACCATATGAAAGCACAGCCTAATCACAACCATTTGCCTGATTGAACATGTTGATACCTCTCAACAGGCCATCATATACAACATGATCAACATGTTCATAATCACTATGCATTTAAAAGTCATACATACTTTCCAAATGTTGATTGTCATGTGGCATCAAGCTATCTTATTCATCATTTACATCATTCTCAAACTGAAAACAACATTCCTCAGTATCTTGCACATTTCCACATTCTATGAAAACTCCTTCCAACTAACAAAAATAGCACTCACAATCTGTTATATGGCTGGAATTATTAGGTTCAATCTGGTCGTTAGTTTGCACATCAATGGTAAAAGCATCACAAGAATTGAACAAAAGATCTTGTTCATCATGCAAACCATCTTGGCATATGTCAAAGACAAAAGATGCATATTTTGGAGCATCCTTATACTAATCACTGCAACATAGGCACATCTTTTGACACTTCGGTTCAGGTATATTAGAACATACCTTGGCATCATGGAGACATGGATCAAATGAAACATTAACTTCTAAAGAATGAGTAAATGCACTCATCTCAGGTTTGAGAACATCAACAAGGACAACAGGAATACAACTATGTGTATTGGTTTCTCCATGTGCAATGTCAGTTGATATATGTGTTGACTCAAAAGTGAAAGATTCATTGCTAGTTGAAAACTCCTCATTAGCAATATGACTAGAATCTTCGTTATCTTTCACATAGGATGGAAACATATCACTATTCACACTCTAAAGATCAGGAGCATCAAACATGAAGCAATTGTACTCCACTTCATACTCACCAACATTAGATTCACCATTTGTTTAATTTCTTGGTTGTTCCACACATGGAACAAAAATATTTGTAGTGTCAACATAGTTTGCAAATTTATTTTCATATGAATCAACAAACTTCTCAATATCATCAATAGGTAATGACATTGATTCAAGATCCATATACATGTCACAATGTGCCATCTGATTATTCCAAAAGGATTCCATTATTTCATCATCATGTTTTTCATGTACCACAAACCTTTCCATCTTTACTTCATACAAACAATCATCAAGATCAAGGGCATAAGCACTCTTATCAGTATCTCCATCATATTCAACATTATATCTTGAGTCAACATATTGATCACACAAATGTTTGTCCTCAAACTCTGCATCACTCCCACAATGAACATGCTCCATTGATTCTGAATCTTAATTACACTCGGTGTATTCATCTTTGCATTATTCAAGTGAATAAAGTATCTCCATATCATCTTCATAAGAGCAACACAATCAATAGAAGAGCAATCAGTTTGACTTTCATTATCATCCTCATCACAAGAAGTCTCATCACTACATAAACCAAGCTCAGATTCTATAGAATAAGTGCTTGAAATTTTTTCTTCTATGTCTTGATCACTAATTTGTGATGAGATTTCATTAGTAATTGCATTATCTCCACCAACCAAAACTTAACATGGAATGACGATTTTCATCTTCATCAGCCAAGATATTGCAAGAAAAATGTTCATGCCTATCTATCTTCTCATCATACCATGTACCTTCATCATCATCACTGCTGCAAGGATCTGCACATGTGTTGATTGTGAGCTTATTACAATCAACATACTCATTCATACAACAAATATCTTCATTTGTTGACACATTCTTTTCATTTATGTGTATCATGTTCTGAATTTCTTCAATAAGACAATTGCTATCTTCAATTTGAGACATCACCTTTTGTGCATGATTAAGTCAGGATCCCTCAATAACCTTTATCCAATCAAGTAATTGATTCAAGTTGCAAGGCTTCAACTTCTTTGGCAAAGTACTCAACCTAGACTCATAGATTTGAAAAAACAAGTCAATGCACACTAAATCTTTAGGTCTGAAGTTTGTGGGAATCTTCAACAAAGCATTCAAAAACATTGAAAATAAATCATTTAATGACTCTCCATTGAGTCTTTTCATTTGAGATAATCCTTGAACAACAGATGATTGATCAACATTGCTCAAATCTTGATGACATTTAGCACAAAGCTCATTATGATCTGCATGTTGTGATGACAGAGAAATCAAAGCAACAGAATTAGCATCTTGAAAAAAAATTCTATTATTTGATCCATGTGTTATGTATGCATGAGATGTATTGGGATGACCAACACTCACAACCCTATGTCTTTTCATCATTGAGTATCTTAAATTCTTCTCAATATCCATAGCCATTTGATATGCTTGGTGTAGGGTTGCAGGCTCTTTGTCTCTCAATAATAAACTCATCTTCTTTTCAAATGCTCCCAAGTACATGACCAAACATTCAACATCATTTGGTTGCATAGTTTCTAGAATTTCCCTGATTGCCTTTGCAAATCAAAGATTAAAAATAGGGATCAACTCATTTTCACTTATATGGATCTCCAAAAAGTTATTCCTTACCACACTTGGGTTTACCCTTTCACCAAATTGTTCAACAAAGGCTGTCATAAACTAATTCCATGAAGCTATAAAACAAGATGGTAAAAATGAGTACCAATCCTTGGCATCATCCTTCAAGGATTGAACAAAGAATTTCATGATCACATCCTCATAATCAACCTCATAATCCCCCATCACATCTATGAAGGTTTATAGATGTTTAGAGGCTGATTCTAAAAATTGCCCTGTGAATTTGGGCAAATAATCCCTAACATTTTTAGGAATTAGGTTTGGAAAACCTTTAATACCACTGAAAACCAATGGCATATACCTCTCAATAGAGAATCCGCTTTGAGGGCTTGGGACAACTTGTTTTCCCTACATACTTTTACTTGCCATTTTACATGGAAACCTTCTTGTATTCAAATTCAATCATTCTCAACTTCATACATGGTTATTTATTACATCATTTACAAATCCAACCATGATTCTAAAACATAGATTGAATATTTATTCCTTAAACTTTCTCAGAGGCATAATTCAAAATAAACATACTTCTCGAATGATATTACACATTAAATTTTAGAAGTATGAAGAAGAACTACTACTGTTCCCTTTGTTAATGCAAATT